>CCAG010002612.1:0-81115 GCA_001077435.1 Glossina morsitans morsitans
TTTTATGGAGCTCTTGTTAACTTCTTATTCTTACGATAGAAAGACCAAAGTAAATAATTTACATTTTGTAGTTGATGACTGTTTTGATATCGTAATATAACCGACTTGCGATTTACGTTTTATTTTATAGAGAGAAAACATATTTCAAATAGAACTGCCATTGCGTTTTTATGTGATTCTAGACAATCATTTCAGCAGACATGATTTGAATAATTCATGCAATCATTTATCCATTCAGACATAACCTGAAAATATGCCATAGGGCTAAGCAAAAAATAAAATAAAAAAAAAAAAAAATTCATAAAAATAAGCCTAGATAGCAATAGATGCAGAGGGCGGCAGATAAATGATTTATATCAGTATTTGAACCCATGACCAGAACGTTACAGTGTGAATTATGCAAACAATTAGTTTGTTTTTTTGAAAGTCTATCTGCAGTTTTACACTTTTTGATTTAGATTGGCTTTGAAAATTGAAAAGTTATAAACATTTAATAAAAGAAACACGAGCTTAATTGCGGGTGCGGGCAGACTAATTTGAATGCTTATCGAAAAGTTCAATAATCATATCATGGTTGGACACTACCAACGACATGTGAAACTTATATGCATAAGAAAAAAACAAGTAAGAAAATTGTATTCGGTTGCGATGGAATTTTGCATAACCGTGACCGTTATCCGACCTATTTTTAAACCCTTTTACAAACTTATAGGCGAACGGGAGAATGTTTACTACACATACTATATAGTTGGGCAGACGTACAGATGGACAGGCAAACAGTGTATACCGAATCGGTAACTGGTCGATAAAATATATGTTTGGTGGGGTTTTTGAAGCTTGCTTCTGTACGTTATAAAAGTATTGAAAAGAAAATTAAATTTTGATACACTATAATATTGCGTAGGCGTGGCGAGTTTTTCCAAAAATTTTGTCAAAACGTTTCCAACGCTCAGAAGCAAGCATCAGAGACCCTACAAAATGTATATATATTCTTGATCAACATCAAATTCTAAATCGACTAAACCATGTCCGTCTGTACGTCTGCCCAACTATATAGTATGTGTAGTAAACATTCTCCCGTTCGCCTATAAGTTTGTAAAAGGGTTTAAAAATAGGTCGGATAACGGTCACGGTTATGCAAAATTCCATCGCAACCGAATACAATTTTCTTACTTGTTTTTTTCTTATGCATATAAGTTTCACATGTCGTTGGTGGTGTCCAACCATGATATGATTATTGAACTTTTCGATAAGCATTCAAATTAGTCTGCCCGCACCCGCAATTAAGCTCGTGTTTCTTTTATTAAATGTTTATAACTTTTCAATTTTCAAAGCCAATCTAAATCAAAAAGTGTAAAACTGCAGATAGACTTTCAAAAAAACAAACTAATTGTTTGCATAATTCACACTGTAACGTTCTGGTCATGGGTTCAAATACTGATATAAATCATTTATCTGCCGCCCTCTGCATCTATTGCTATCTAGGCTTATTTTTATGAATTTTTTTTTTTTTTTTATTTTATTTTTTGCTTAGCCCTATGGCATATTTTCAGGTTATGTCTGAATGGATAAATGATTGCATGAATTATTCAAATCATGTTTGCTGAAATGATTGTCTAGAATCGCATAAAAACGCAATGGCAGTTCTATTTGAAATATGTTTTCTCTCTATAAAATAAAACGTAAATCGCAAGTCGGTTATATTACGATATCAAAACAGTCATCAACTCAAAATGTAAATTATTTACTTTGGTCTTTCTATCATAAGAATAAGAAGTTAACAAGAGCTCCATAAAATGGACAGACATCAAACCGACAGGTGGAGAGACAAGGCTAGATCGATTCAGGAAATGATTCAGGAAATGATTCTGAATCGATCGGTATAATAAAGGGTCGTCCTATCTTAAGCCACTCCGGGTGCTATGTAAGTCCGTAGACCCTTTACCAGAAGTGTTGTGGGATATAAACATTGTTAAATTTATGTATTAATTTAGTCAAAAATGATTAACAAAATAAATTCTAGAAAATTTTCTAATATCACTTCGAAAAGGCTTCATACGCAACTTAGTAAATCATTTCTTGTTGATGCAAAGAGACAAAGTGAAAGCTCGACCATAATGGCCATTTGGCCATATGACCGCATTCTCATTTACGTATCGCTGCTCAAACAAAATGGAATTTACCTGTTTTAGAAAAAATTCGTAGATTGCAACTAAAAGTTTGCTCGCTAACAATATGCGAAAGTCGTGAAGCCGTGATCCAAGATCGATGATCTTGCACAAAGGGTCACAAAGTTCAAATTGCCACTACGCAAGTTAATGTTTTGTATTTGCAGGAATTGTAAGAGAACCGTGCACTTTAATTACTTCGAGCCTGGCTAGTCGATCGTTTGCACTCTCTACCGTCTTACACCCGGTTGAATCGAAACGTCAGGAATTGTTCGTGAGGAAAAGCGTCGTTTTTCATCACAACAATACTAGACCACATTATCACACATACAAGGCACATTATCAGTGATTCGGAAAATATTGAGAGAGCTGGGTTCGGAGTTTTGATGCATGCATCGCATAACCTGGACGTTGCTCCGTCTGATTACCATCTGCTTCATTCTCTGCAGAACAGTCTTAGTGATGTAAAGCTGGCTTTAAAAGAGCTCTTCGTGTGTTTAATTCAGTTTCCGTAATAGCACAACGGTTTTACGAAAAGACAAAGCAAAAGATTTCCAGCAGAATAGCACATCGTTTTTTGAGCAAAATTCATTTAGACAAAATAGTGCAAGATATCAATTCTTTTGTTAGATATTCGTCGAATTTTTTAGAGTTCATTATTTCTAAACTACAAGACCGATTAATTTACAACAATCGCCCTGAAAAGGTATGAATTGTTCAGCTCATGATAAAGTTCACAACGCGTAAGCAAAGCCGCTGTCGGCAGAATTAACGTTTTTTAGAAGAGTAATAAGTCTCCAATTATTTTCTTACGTAATCGAAGTTGACGAAAGGAAAAGTATAAGGAGACTATTTAGCATAATAATGGGCGCGTTTTCAACAAATCCTTTATTATTCATGCAACATCAAGTCAGTATCCTAGGAATCCAATTTAACTCTGCCCAATGCGGACCGGTTTGTGTAATATTAACATCAGCTTAATAGTTTATACATATATGAATACTGTAGTAGGCCATGACCTACCATTAAATAACCTACGTCACTCTACAGTTATTAATATAACGAATTTCAAAATAAGTCGTTATATCGTAACTGGTCGAAGAATTGATCCGATACGGACCATTCTCAATGGCATTCATCTTTGCCCCAAAACACGTCAGTGTACGAAATTTCTTTAAAATAGCTGACAACTCGTAGGTTGTACACAAGGAAACAAGACCGACGGACTGACAGACAAGCATAAATCGATAAAAGGTGGGTATGTACTTAATTCAATCAAGGCCTATGTACTTGAATTTAACACAAATTTTTCAGGCTTTTAAAAAGGTAAAAGATCGGATGCACAAACTCATTGCTGGCATTAATCACGAAGCTCGACCAGAAAGTATTTAACTTCAGCACCTGCAAAAGGTACTTGGTCTGTAGTGGTGGATTCAAGTGGGTGGATTCAATATTGACAACGTTATGGACTTTGCGTCAAAATTCGATAACATTAGCGCCAACCATTTTTCTTCTTTAATAGTCTGTGCTTAAAATAATAATTTTTCTTGACATTTTTAAAAGCTTGAAGATAAAAACTTCACTTACACGTCAAGTTCTACGTATTTGCTCGACACCTACAGTCGATGGTTATTGTAGTTGCTTAAAATGACGTTTGTAATATATTTTGATGGCGTCATTAAGATTTTAAACCATATCGACTTTTCATTCATATGGCATTCCTGCTGAACCGCTCTTCCGATCTGTACGGGTTAAATTATGCAACACAAAACATTTAAGTAGACGGTGTGTGTGTAACATAATAATGCGAAATGAAACAGCATGATTGGAAAACCATAAGCAAGTAGAAAGAGAAGAAAACAAAGGCTCCATCACGTTCCGCACGTGAATATGTCAGCCTTTGTTTTTTCAAGTTCTTATATAGTTTTGGAAATTTTTCTTCTTGCTGGCGAACCCGCTGAGTGCATGTGATTCGCAATTTTTGCACGCCTGCTAATTATAAAGCATTGTAAAGAGCGTTAGCCATAAGTGCAGCCTCTTTACCGTAACTTTTACACGGTCAGCTGTAGAAAGTTGTTCTCTTTTTATATATTTTCCAAAAAATCTCAAGCTGCGTCCCACACAATGAATTTTTTTATTTTTACACTTATGTCTCTCTGCCAGAGCTTATAATATCAAATGACAAACAAAAAACAACAATTTTAACATTATATGTGCGCTGAAATGCATTTACCTCCAGCATGAACAAAACCGAACAAACAAATACCTAGATTTAATTATGTGTCGTTACCAGAGACCCAACTGTCGCTTAACCCAGTACGAAGTTATTCTCTTAGAAGATATATATTTTATTCCCATATCCAATATTTGTTTTGGGGAATAACTGCAGCCACTTCTTAAGTTAGATGCACGTGTGAAGAGTTAATTATTAATATTCCGTCCAAACAGTACAGTTTCCTTAACATCTGCATACTTTTATACTCCCTGAGAATTGAGAGCAATTTACTTGACTAAAACGAAATTTCAGCTTTCCTGTTTAATCAGCTATCAACCGAACTTCGATTTTTGCGACAAGCATGCAAAATGGTGCATGGTTTTGAAGAAATCACATGCCAGTAAAATTCAGTTTTTTCGATTTATCAAGAAAGTAGTTGACTAATATAAGGGTCGCGAGTGCAATGCGAAAAAAGGCAACACAAGATACTTTTACATGACATATGTCCATCCATTCTTACATCAACATCACTTCGCCATATGTTGGAAGCACCCAACCGGAAAGTGCTAACCTATGCGGTTTACTCAGCAAACTCGAGTTCTTTCGACTACCACTTGTTTGCATCGATGGGACATGTACTTACTAAACAGCGTTTCACGAGCTGAGAAAAATGGACTCTATTAATCGAAATATGAGTCCTTGTAATCCTTTAACTTTTTTTTACATCAAACCCTTATGCCTAGGATCTGAAAATTTAGTGTACAACTAAAAACAAGTGATTTTCGGAGACTCCTTTTGAAGATAGTAGAGAGCTCTGCAGAAAGCAAAGCAAACGGCATTTAACCTCTCCAGCCAAATTTCTTCAACTTTCGCCGGATGAATATCAATATGTTTGTCCGACCTCGGTAGAAGGTAAAGTGTCTTTTGTTAACCAACCCTACGCGCTTTACCTAAATTGAGCTCTTTAATTGCGTTAATTAGTAGTAGACAGTACAGACCATCCTGTTGCCATATTTGAGCAGCTGCCGATGATCGGCTCGCTCATAGTAGCTTCAAACACACAACATTGCTTTCCGGCGGCTTCGAACCAGGTCTTGCCATCGCCCGCTTAGCTTCATCCATTTTGAGCCAAGAAGGTATTTTTCCCACACTATTGTTTTATAAAACCCATTCTTCACTGCCCGTTATCAATCCCTTCAAAAATGCAGCGATTTCGTTTCTGTTCAGCGTGACCAGGTGACCAGGCTCAGTTTCAAAATCCATTTGCTTTCAATCGAATTAACAAATGTAACAACTTTTTCCTCAACATCACAAGCGCTTTACACACTGACTGCATTCGTTTATTAGCCAATAAAAATCTGTTTAAGACTTCAAAGCATCGTTAAAGACATAAAATTCATAGATTCTATTTTAAAAAACGACATGATTTAAAAATGTCGTCGATCCCTTTTATCATAAAAAAGGAGGCAGGTGTACTTTATCTCCATTTTTTTAATTGTAAACATGATAATAACGGACAGAAGATTCACAAAGCACATACATTGTATGGAGTATTCAATGCATTAGAAAGTCAAACACAAATCTAGCGTTGCCGTTTAGCAGTCAAGTAAACAAAAAAGCATTTGTTTATTATAACTTACGCATGGGTATAGAGGCATTAATAAAATTGTTTTATACATCGATAATAATATGCGTACCAAAGTGAACGGATTAACGGACACATGTGATTTTATTGAAAATCTACTCGTATGCATGCAGGTCTTGTTAACACATATCTACAAATTCATAAGCACATGTGTGCATACATGAATAGGCAACAGCACGAGACCTTCAATTAATAAATAGGCAGGCAATTGCATTCCGTTATGCAACAACATTACTAAACTCCACATTGCATCTCTTTCACAAATTATGAATAATGGATAACGAGTAATGAACAGCGAATATCGTATATTAAATGCACTTTTAAACTTTAATTATAAAAAAGACAAAATACATGCTTAAAGTCGTAATAACTGGTTCGTAGACTTTAAAAATCTGCAAAATTTTTAGATTTTAAAGGAAAGTGATCGTAGTTCGAGCAACTTATCCACAAAAGTACCCAAAACAAAGTCGTTTGAAAGGGCCAAAGTCATCACAAAAACAGCGCGAGCGCTAACGGGAATTAGATTAAAACAAGATACGTTTAGCAAGGTAACGCATAATACTCTATACCTAATAAAAAGAATGAAAGACAGTAAGATAGCAGGTTATTTTGACAGAAGATTGTCAAGAGTAGAGGTTTTTTATTCGTTGAACCGGAGATAAGCTACTTGGTCAGTATGCGTGCTGACGGTGAAGTACGTTGAGTACTCGCCAAATGATAATGTCCTCTACAGACTTTAATCTGTTTTTCTTCCTATCAAATTAACGACGCGCTTTACTTTACAAACGCACTTCGTTTCTTTGTCTAATTCGTTCATCTACAAACCTTTAACTTTCACTCTATTTTACATAACTCTTCAATTTGGCAGAGCGATTCCTTCGTAATTGCCAGTCTTCGCGGTTAACATAGCAGTTACATCTAAATTTTGCAGTTAAAAGGTCAGTGTGGGGACATTTGGTCACAATCAAACTATAATAAGGTAAAGTACTTTACTACAGATGGGGTGGATGAAGATTCGAGCGCACTCTGAAATATTGAATATAATAAAATATTATAAAATAACTGATAGCCAGTTCCTCCATAACTAGGTTATTGGTTTGCAGTCTAAACTTTGTCAAACCTAATTAAGATTCATTGCCTAGTCCTTTGTTTGTTCTATGCCAGAACATACTGCACTTCACTATTTGTGTTGTACCATTGGGAATGTTGGGCAGAGTTTTTACCGATTGAAGAGAGTTCCACCGAAATATTCGAAGAACAAGAGCAGAGCGTTAAAGTATTGTAAATAAAAGTTCCTGTAAATAGTTTTTAAATAGATCTTCCTAAGAATTGGTAATAATCTCTATATTATACTGGAAATTTCAATTCAATGGTGCGAACTCAATCCGAAAACGAAGTCAGATAGAACCATAAAATATAACCGCTAGTTTACGTTATGATATCATTATTATTGTATTGCTATTATTATTACCACACCTTGTCGAACTCCTTAAGTTATGGATATCGAAATAATAGGACCTTGCAAGTATTTTGATCAGCGACATCTATTGCTGAAAATGGTAAAGTAATGCGAAGTATCAACGTAAACAACGATTGGATGATTTTCACATTTCTCTGCATAAAATAACGGTATTCCATTTAGTATTATTGAATTATTATTGAGAAATGTGCTGCCGAAGCTCATCAAACACTTTACAAGCTTATTGTGATGCGCCTATTACGACAATCCTAACCGCAAAAAGCCATGCTTTAATCTAGAAGAGGCATCGATATTGACACCGAAGTGAAATATTCATGGCCATAAAGCTGCCCTGTGCATATGGTGGGATTAGTAAACTGTCGGGTATTACGAGCTGGCAAAACCAAATGAAACTCTTACTGAAGATGACCACCAACGTCAGTTGAACAAATTGAACGATGTATCGTTGCAAAAAGGCCCAACAATGGCAGTTTACAGACACGGAGTCATACTCTCGCATGAGAACGTTTGGGCACAGGGTTTAAGAGTTATCAAGGATATACTGTTGCAGCTCGAATAGGGGCTTTTGCCACCCACAGCGTACTTACCAAATATAGCGTCTTCTAATTACCAGTTGTTCAGATCGCTGCAGCATAGCTTGGCTGATACGCGGTTTTAAAATGCGGAAGAAGTGCGAAAATGGGTCGATGCTTGAATCACCGCCAAACCAATATCGTTCTTTCGACACCGTATCGGGATGTTGCCAGAAAGATGGGAAAAACTCGTAGACAGTGATAAAAAATGTTTTGGTTAATGCAAATTGTACCAATTTTTCTCAATAAATACCTTTTTCAATTAAAAGAATTATCGAAATACCTAATATACCCATCATGGCTTAGCAGCGCTATCATGCAAATTAAGCAGGAAAAGCAAAGTTTCCCGCAAATCATGTTTTTCGCACAGAACTACACCCATCCACACCTCTAAGAAAAGTGTAGCCTAAAACCACTACTTTCAAATGATGAGGCCCCCATTTCACTCACTACTCACAACACTACTACTTACAGTCGCTTTTTGAAAAAGGATCCAGGTAATTTATATTTCCGAGAAATATAGACGAGTGAATAGGTATTTTAGGTATCTTAGGTTAACGATTATCACTGTATAAGACTTTGCAATAGATTCTACCTTTGGCACGCAAACATTGCTCACGACTGCATGCACTTTATTGTTTCTGTACTTTGTTTGGTTTTTTTTCTCTTATCTCTTATCCTTTCGATCAGAGTAATATTGCGTTCCATTTGCTACATGTGTTATGCCAAGCACATAATTATTTTGTGCACACCTTCAGTTTCCATTTAATTAATTGTTTGGTAATGATACGTTTTTTACGTCAACTAAGCCATTTACTATTTAAGCGATGCATCATTGAAAAGCAATTGACAATAAAAGCTAGTCATTACAATAACTTCAAAATGAATGGTAGCACAACATTCAATGGACAAGTACCTCTAAGATTTCATAAAGAACTTGAGCATTTTCAAAGAGCTAAACAATCGCTTCATGAGGGTTCGTCGAAATTAAATGCAGATAATACGAGTAAATACCGGACTTTGAATAATCATCTGAAATGGAATGTAATTAGAAGACAATTTCGTAAGATGCACCGTCATGATCATCATCAGCATCATCGCAGTCATCGCAATCATCAACAAGATATTGAAAAGGTCTCTAAGAATAAACATGTAGAGCAAGCCTTATTGTCGCGAGATAAAATGTTGGAAATTATAAACAGTGCAATGATGGTGAGACTGAAATTGCAGAATTGTTGACAAGTCGAAGTAAAATAATAATAATAATAACTCTTTTCGTTTTTACCTTTTTTTTTGTTTTGTTTTACTCTTTAATCAAATCTACGCGTCGTGGGATAAAAATCAATAGATTGAATATTGGTTAATAAAACTGGTTCAAGACGTCGTTAAATATCAACAATGTCAACTGCTATGCATATTCTTTCTAAGTACATTGACGATAATATTTAATGCGTATAACTTGGTAGTGCTCCTATTAAAAACATTTTATGCACCAAATGAAGTTGAGTTTAGTCCGCTCAAGTTACTATTCTTTTATGGCTACAACATTATGTGTGGTTTTGTTGATGCATTCATCGGCGTCGTAGCATACTCTTACGCATTTAAAACGGTAATTAAATGGTTTGGCACAAAAGTAAATATCGTTCATTTCTTCTAAAGTGATTTAAATAATTATTTTTATACACGAACAAAGAAAGAGCGTAAGAAAAGAGCGCAAGGCGAAATCCACCAACATTTCTTTCCTGCCAAACCCTTTTTCGGCTACTGCTATGTACCTGCATAAAATTAATTTAATATTTATTTATCTATTTGCGATTCTGATTTACTTACATTTAAAGATTAAGCGCACTGCTGGCATTGTGGATGAATTAAGTTTGTACGTTTCTGATGAAACCATAAAATTGAGGGTAAAGTTTTTTTCTTTTTCTTTTAAATTTAATCAGTGAATAGTGTTTTCTTTTTTCGCTTTAATTCGAACATAATCAAGGCTTTCTTCTTTTAAAGTTACATCGATTCTCATCTTTGATTCATAACTTCAGTGCTTATAGCATTTTTGCTGTTATAACTTTAGACGGCTCGTTAATTTTCAGAGTAAGTTATTCAGTGTTATCCAATTTTTAATTCTCTCAATGCATATTCGTAGTAAACTTTCAGATAATTTCCACTACAACAACATATATCATTATTTTATTGCAATACAGCGGAGAAGGGGATATCTGCAAAGCAACTGAATCTGGCGAGAGAACAGTGTGAATTAATGTCGTGTGTGTGTTACAAAATAAGCGTTAGAAAAATACAAGTTTTTCCTTGTTTTTGTTAAACTTCTGGCACCGTGCCCATTTAGAATTCTACAAAAATATTCAAATAAAGCTTACGGCGAAAAGCCAAACATTACGCTAACCTATTATTTACCTGTTAGTCCGTTAGGTTAAGTCACATTCCTTTTAGTGTTTAATTTCTTTCCATATACATTATAGAGCGCTTTGTGTCTTTGCTCCTTTCTCACCTACGGCTTCTGTCCAATTTGCAGTAAGTATTACATTACTTCTGTTTATAATACGCGTGGAAGACGTAGTAAAAGCATATTTTGAGTCGACTTAGTTGACTTAGAGATTGGATTCGAAAGGTCTAAAAAAAAAAAAAAAAAACGAAAAAAAATTAAACTTCCATATTCTATAACATTGGGTGGACGTAGCGAATCGTTGCATCCTTTGTGGTTTATGAATGATGGGCGCACGAATTATTTGTTTTCGAAAACAGGGTTGCGTCCGGTTTATACTATGTTGTGCAGATCGATTTGATTCGTTTTCAATGCCCGCATTGATAACTTGGGTAACTTCCAATTTCTCTTTTGTCGATATTTCAAGGCAATTTCTCGAGAAGACCAGCAGAAACATTAACTAGACGGGCTGGCGGACATGCTTGAATCTATTCGAATGATGATGCACATTAAAAATTTATGTACTTTGTAGCATCTCTGAAGCCCCCTTCTGGATATTGTAGGACGGAAAATTTCAAAATGAAAATGACCTTTAAGGATGTAAATGTTGGTATAAGACTTTATTATTATTATTATCATTACTATAGTTTTAGTTATACCCGACATCACTTGTCATACAAGAGCAAATTTATGCAATACACAGAACGACTTGAATAGACCAATCCGATATACAATCTTATTCGTGTGTCTGTCTGTCGGTCCGTTTGTCTGCCCATTGTGTTTCCTTGTGTTCAACCTCAGGTCGCAATTTTTTAAGTACTTTGATGAAATGTGATGTGACACTGATGTGTTTTGGCCCAAAAACGAAGGTTATTGGAAATGGTTCAGCTTGGTCCGATTGTTTGACCACTTCCCATACATCGCCTCATTTTGAAAAGTCGTGATCTAAATAACCGTAGGGTATTTCAGTTTATTGAATAGTGAATCACGGCTCGCTATACTGTTGTTACTTGGTCTATTATTAGCATTATATAATTGTACAATTATTATTAAAGAGTGCACCAGTAGCTTCTCCTCGTGTTGAAAAACCTTAAGATCTAATGTAGTCGTTTTTATTGATATTTTGTTGTTGTGTGCAGACAGTTTCGGGATGTGCGCAGAATTACTCGCTCCGAATATTAATCTTTCTATTGCAGATGTTGCCACTCATAAAATTTAGTTGTTTAGATGTACGTTTTTGCCCACATTTCCGAATTAAAGCAGAGAGTTTTTTTAGGATCCCTTGGTATGTTGCAATTGTTTGATCAAGGCGAATGCTTACACAAGTTCTAATGATTTTGACTTTCTCGACGTTGGTTGCATGCTATGGTGGAACAAATTTTACGATTTAGTGAGATGACAGTAAAGTGGATGATAGCATTGTCAGCTTTCTCCATCTTTCTTTCATTTCTTTCCCTTTAATTTATCTTGCAATACATCATTGAATGAACATATTTCCCGTTGTACCGTCTACAATTAGTGGTGCGGCGGTTAGGTCAGTGCGTTTATTTCCCAAGATCATCAAAATAACTGGATACACAAAAAAATTTAATTTTACCTCCCTAAGGGCGGAAATGTTCTTTATTTTGTTAATGGTTTTGCGGAGTTTTTCTATAGCCAAAATCCTATCTGTCATGATGACAGTTTGAGGTTTTCGTTTTTCTTTCTTGGAGTGAAGAACAACTCCAAGTTTTGTATAAATACTCCTCAAAGCTATTAAAAGGCGCGAAGCAAAGGATAATGGGTGTATTCGCTTTATCAAAACGTTTGCAACACTCGGAAGGTGATTCCAGAGAACCGATGAACTCTAAACAGTTATAAGCATATCCATCTATCCGCCGGTGTGTTTTCCAGTCTACCTGTCTGTCGGACTTGTAATGATATTAAAAAAAACACCTGATAACCGTTAATGCACGAGAACTAGATGCATTTTATCGTTTTGTTGCTTTAGAAATTGTTTTTAAATAAATTGTTAAAAATAATTTATTCATCGTAATCCATTTCTAAAATGATTTAAAATCAAGTTTACGATGATAGCAAATTAATAATAAATTTAATTTAATTTAATAATGAAGAGCGATTATTTTATTTACTTTTTTTTCTTTTGTATTAATTTTTCGATATTTATTTTTTTAACATTTTGAAACAAGAAATATAAATATTTAAAAAACCCAAAAACTTGTTTTATAGTCAGCGCCTTGTTGTTATTCAAGAAATTGAAAAAAGCTTCAGTTCATTCGATAACAAAATCATTTGATTGTAAAATATATAAGTAGATGAGCACCTCTATGCAAGTTTATTATTATTATTATAAATTGAACCAGAGAATAAAATTCTAAGACTAAAGTCTTATAGCACTAGCATCTAAGGCTTTCGGCTTTATTGAAAAACTCTATCGCACTTGAGATTCGAACCCACGACCATTGAATTGCTAGTCGAGACTCTTGCCCACTCGGCCACTCAGGCGGATTATACAATTTTAATCCTTGCACTTGCAATTAAAAAAAAAAAAAAAAACAAATAAAAGTTATCAGGCATTTGAGCTTTTGAAAAATTAAAACCTGCTCGTTGAAAGACGGGGTTATTGAGCGGAAATTATTAACGCCACACCTCCGCATGAGATGACTTTTCAATAAATTGATTTATTTTTCCCTTTTTCTTCCTCAGTTTGAAAGAATTTATTTTGCCTAAAATCTGATAAACTTACAAAGAAAGCAAAAGAATTGCAACATCAAGGGAAACCTTCCCCATGAAAAGCAAGTTGTAATACCTTTTCGGTATAAAGAAGGCATTTTTCACAATTTTGTGCGTAAAGCTCCGTTAAGAAATTATTGTTTGTTTTTGTTTTTCTTTTTTGAATACGATTAAGTTTACGGTTGTCCCCTATGCGGGTAGCACGATGGCTGTCACAAAGAAGTGAGAAAAGAGCAAGAGATAAATTGGTGGTGGACGCAGCCTAGTGGGTGGGTACGCGCCCAATCTGTAAGTGCCTATACCGACTAAGCATTGACTCTATTGACTCTATACTTTGAGAATTTAACCTGTAAACACAGACTTGGTAATTGTGATCTTTACCTGCTCAGCTACTCAGGCAGATTTCGTGATCACAACGTAAGTCTGAACATTTACTAAGTTGTAATGGTGCCATTTTAAGTTCATTCTCTTACTAGAGTTAACAGACAATTTTTGCCTCATTATGATGTTGTAGTATATTGTGTTGTAGTGTGTGTTTACATATTTTCTCGATAGATTGCTAGTTTTCAATATCAAACTTGTTTAATTTCTTAACATCCACCATAATAATAAAAACCAATTTATAGTTTAAAAAATACCTCAGAGATCAATATATTTTCTCCACTAATATATCACTGCGTTAATTTTCTTTATTCACTTGAAGATACGCACCTACGGTTAATATTAATATCCCAAACCGCTCTTCACTTGGAAAAGTTTTGCAGAAATGCTTCGACTTAATTTTGTAAGCCAGCAAATGTAACGGAAAATGATTTTGTCCTCTTTTTGCTAATAACAATTGATTTAAAAAATATAATCGTCATTATTACGTTACTCAGATATGACGTAGTTCACTAAGCGTTTTCATTATCACGTGATGTAAAGTAGCAAAAACAATCCATCATCCTGGTGTAACCGTCTTAATCCAAAGTAAATTATCTGTCATTTATATTAAGATTGCGTACGGTATGATTGACTTAACGACCAGAATGACGACCATTATCTAGCATTTTGCAATCGCAATGAACCGCACTTGCCCACTGCGTATATTAGACGCTTTGTAAATATGAAAAGCATCATGCGTTTACCAATTCACTCGTCATCTCGAATATATTTTGAAAGGAATAATTAAATTTTCAAAATGTTCAGTGTCCTGCAGAATTCTTTTATTTCTCCTTAATAATATATTCTGGCTTTGTGATCGTTCACTAGTCGTGAAATAAAACAATGCTTATTTTTATTACAGTTGTTTTGATTTTGTATCAATTTTGTTATGCCGAAGGAACAGTCATAAAGAAATGCTATCAACTTTATCAGAGAAGAGATTTGTGAAGTCTCTAGTGCGTTAAATGCCTTATGACTGATGATGTCTCTGCGATGTTGCTTGAAATACGCCTATTAGCCTAGAGCTAGAACATGATCATGGAGGTCCTTTCAAATCAATGTACTTTGCCAACAACTTCTACTGGAATGCTTTCAAATCCGTTAAAACACGTTACTTAATCTTGCATTTTTGCCCTTCAACGTACGCATAAATGAACTGTCAAAACTAATTTTGATCAAAGACGTGAACAAACAAAACACTAGTCTTTGCGCGCATATCCACACATATACGCACGCGTGTAAACAAAATAAACGCAAATTTTGAAAAGTTTTTAACCGCAGACTTAAGATGTCACTTGCAATTGAAATATTTTTTTTTAAACCCTCTATAATTAACTATTTTAATGGCTTGGCAAAACATTAATTTTTTCTCTCACAAGTTAACAATTAAAGTAAATAAAATAAACAAAAATTCTAGAAATTTATGCATAGACGCACAAGTGGTCCATCTACGTTAATCAAATAAAATTCAAGTGCATAAACGTCCAATCACATTACGGGCCATCGTTATGATTTTTGGTTTTTTTTTTTTCTTTTCTTTTTTTAATTGTAAAACAGGCATGCGCACACACTTAGACAGGCAACTCAATAACCTTTATTATATAAAAAGCAATCGATTGCGAGAAGCAACAAAAAACGATCATCTGATATAAAATTTTTGTATTTATTTCGTTATTCGTAATTATATAAAATCCTAAAAAAAAAAAAAAAAAAAAAAAAATATATTAAGTAAAGCACAGGGTCAAGCACACGCACACACAGAGCCTGTTCTAAAATTTTTTGAACAAAACTTATTCAGTACGTTTTTATACCTCGTTCGCGATGCATCTTACGCTTCAGAAATAATTAATAATTTAAACTGTGAACGAAAACAAACACAATAAAAAGAAAAAAAAATTAATAAATTATCGTACGCATGCTTACTAGAGAGAGAGTGGTTTCCACGCATTTACTTATCAGCGCACAGAATTCCGTATACAATATGTTCAAGTGATTCTCGTTGCAATTGTGTTAATGCGTTTTTCTATTGGCTCCGGTTGGTCTAACGACGTTCGTTTTTAAACAAACACTATTATGTTAGTAGTCGGCTAAGCTGGCTAACTGCGGTGCGTTGATCTTGGCCAGTAACGTTCGTCAGCTCCCTCAGGTGGAGTGCAATTGTGTGTGCAATTTGTTGCAATTTTCTTCTTCCACTCATTCACTCGCTTTGCTTGCATAGACTTATTTTTATTGTGGATTGTATTGTGTTAAGCTAAGCGAGGTATAAGAGCTTTTCAAACTTGAACCCTTTAAGAGTTAAATTAAGAGAACATTTTCAACTCAATCTCAACTCAAAACTTCTCACTCTCTTTTGCTCTCTCTTTGAAGATGTGTTGTTGAAATGTCACATTGCTGCACTATACAAACTGTTTCTTCTTTGAAGTGTTTCACAAAAATTATTTTTTAATTTCGCTTTCAGTTACTTTTCCCATTAAATGTTTAAAGTTTGTGTTTTCGGCCTTTATTTTTCTTTGCAGTTAACTGCTAAACTTAAAATAAAAGAAGAAAAAGAAAAAAGAACATTTTTTAAAGTGAAAAATGTAGCCAAAAAAATAATAGAAAAAAAAAAAATTATTAACGAAAATTATTTATTGATTTATTTATTCATTGTTTAACTTAAACAAAAATACTAAATATGGAAAACAACTTAAGTACAATAAAACAGTATATAAACGCTAACTGTGCCCACCGTGGTTCAGTGTCGTCTACTAATTCATTCGAATTGCCGTTGACACCGACCAGATCACCTAAAAAAGTCTCGTTCTCTGATGAATTACCTCAGTTCACAACAACACCTACTCCAATACCTAAAGAAGCAATTGCAGAAGGTATTGAAGATTCCAGGGCACTTATGCTCAATGACATAAAACATGACAGTGATGAAAGTTATCCGGTTAATTGCATATTTTTACAAACCCAACATTATTTGGATAAATTGCATGGTTCCAATGATAAGTCTTCATTAAATGCCAACAAATTTACCAGCAGTTTAAGCATAAATTTAGCCCAAGAGATACACAACGAAATAAACGAAAATACACACACACACAACTTGAACGAAAGCTTACCTCAACTAGCACAATCGCCCGCAAGTAACCCTCCTTCAACATCATCCTCACCGGCTATATTGCCTTTAAACGAGGATGATCCTAATACTTCATCTTCAACTTGTTTGTCCAACGAATTGTCGGATACTTGTGTTAAACAATCGATTGATTCGTTATTAGAAAATCCCACTAGAGAATCAGGCAAAAACATGTTGAGCTCACCAGCAATACAACAGCAACTTGACATAAATCAAATAATTGATGAAGAAGAAGCTCAAGTTGTTAAATACATGGAACGTTACAATATTAATTTAGATAAGAATTCGTGCAGTGCTATGGAATTGGAAGTGAAACGCGACAAAATCCGTTGGTTTTTAATATCAGAATGTAGCGCTTTATTAAGTGAAGGTAAACATACTAGAGAAGGTTTTCGTAAATTATTTCTCGATCAGGTAAGTTTTCCACAACTTGTTATAAATTTATTAATAAATTTTATAAATAGGAAAAATAAGGAAAAACATTATAATCGGGCAAGCTCGACCTCGTAAATACCCTGCGCCGCTTGCCATAATACAATTCCTAATTTATTTTTCTGGTAAAGTGCTAAGACTTATATAGTGTTTCCATGTAAAGGCATATTCTCACTGACGGGGAGATGACTCGAAATCTGAACCGACGTGCTCCAAAGATTTTTTTTATTAAAAGACTTTATCTTATTATTAAGTTATTTAGAAATTGAATAAGTTCCCAACCAAGATTTTCTTGTTATATAAAAGTCTTATACGGGATGGGCTACAAAAAATGGACGTATGTGCTCCCAATGTGGCACAGTTGAGTTTTAAGTCAAATTAAAAAAATAAACCAATTATTTTTCATAGGAAAGGTCGTATACGTGCGCTTTTCAAACATCAGCTCCTTTGATTCTTGATATCTTTCACATCAGTTTAGTATAGCGAAATACTATCGCTCGGCGGATTATGAGAAAACCTTTTGTAAATTGCAAACCTTTTTCAATGGGCATATTGAAACATTTCATAATCTCAAACGAAGTATAAGGTTATGAGAATTGTCAACAAAAACGCGCTTTATATAGAGATCCATTACTCGCATAATCCTATGGTGCTATTGATACAAAATGTCGTTTAAGATGGAAAACTAAAGCTTGAAGCAAAAAATTTTGTAGCACCGCATATCTAAACAGTTTAGAAACAATACTATCAAGTAGGCCTACCCGGATTCAGTCTTCAGTACGCTAGGCTATACTCTAATTACCATTGGTATGTGACGTAATAGTAGCGAGCGTGGCTCGGTCGTTAACGACATAACACTTATCGATCGATCACCATTCTCTAGCAGTTCTTTCGCGCCATGATAGTGTTACGAGTATAGTGAACACCCCAACATCCCCCAAGTGGGGATCGCAGCTTAAGCTCGGAAATCATGTTCAAAGATTGGTGTGATTTACTTGTAAACACGACTATAAAATATTAAAAACCATTTCCCTAACAATAATATGCGAAACTATTAAAAACCATTTCGTTCGCTAAGTTGATTAGCCTCATAATGTTTACATAACATATTATTGCAGCAGATGAACGAAGTACTGCAACTGTAGAATTCAAATTTAATGATGACCCAGATCATGTGCTTTCTCAAGAAATCGCCAATTCTGGTAAAGTTAAGTCGATATGTGATTTTAGTGATAGTATATTAGAAGCCTAATAAAAAAATTTATTATACATTTATGTACAGCGTCATTTGTGTTATGCTGTAAAAATTTCAAATTTATTACATCAGAGAATAGCAGAACAAAAGAAAAAGATAACGTGCATTCTAAAAAACTTAGAATTAACCTAAAGTCACGTATCTCTTTTCTGCTTGTATTCACTTTCCATTAGCAAGTACAATAGCCGGCTATTAACATTTCAGCAAGATATTGCATTTCTTAAGAATATTAACAATTTCATAAAATTGTGTAGGTCTATTAATGCGAATACTCATAAACGCTCCATGGATATGAATGAATTAAAATAATTGATGTAAAGCATTACAATAATTACGAATTTCAAGACGCGTGATAACTCAAACGAGTAAGTATTTCATTAATAAAATGCTCAGAATTAGACACAACCGAGCTCTGTAATAACTTTGGACCTGTAAACATAAGTGACTACTGTTTATGCCACAGATGACATTTCAATTTCTTAAATGATCGTTCAATTAGTTTTTCTCCGAATCGGCTAAGAAATTGTTATTCCCGTTCTCTATACACGGGCGGAATTACAATTTCCCAAACCATTTGTATTTGACATAGTGTTAAGAATCGGGAAACCCCGTGAACTCCTACATACTGATTGGCCATTCCCATTTCCCGTACATTACTCAATAAACCAATGGGATCAAGACAGTTTTCTTCCAAATTTTGTCTTTCAAACGCACTAATAACGCTATGGAATATTCACCGTTCATGCTTTCTCCCTTTTCAAGGTAGTCGACAAGTATCATTGTAATCCACACGCATGCAAAAATACGGGTGCCATAACCCACTCAGCCGACTTTTTCATTTTTGGTCGCATTGGACGTCTTTCACCGGTTGTTGTTCACTCATCAGCCTTCCAATTTGACTCTATAGTGTAGTGATGAACCCATGTCTCATCCACACAAATAACACATGACGCATACAAAATAGTGAATACATTGTCTTTTTACACCATTAACGTATCAACTGATTTCTGACTAAAGCAAGCGTTGAGCCTATCGGTATTCATACAACAGCGTTTACAACCAACAAATCGCTCCTCTCTCCTCTGCCCCAATCGAGCCGAGCCACGTAACACTTGTCAAGCCATTGCTTTGCTTGAACGGTATTTTTTCCTATTACGCTTTATCAACATACGAGATTCAGATTTCTTCGTTACCTTGAACATTCCAAAAGTGGGTTCACTAACACAACTGTAAATTATAATGTAATGATCGGAATATTATGAAATTTTAAAACATTTCGTTGAAATCTTGGTGCCAGCTACTAAAAACCGTATGAAGTCGTCAATAGTGACGAACTCTATATGCCACCCCACGAACTTATTGAGCGAAATCCTAAATATATATAAGTGAATTTCTGCTTTTTCTAATAATTTTAATGCAAGTACTCTTACATGTCTCAAGTAGTCTGTAAACCGTAATGATAAAATATTAAAGTTTACTTATATAAAAGCATCCCTAGGTTCATAATAATTTTTGTTTCATACTTGCACATCTTCTACTCGTATCCGGTTGTTCCACAACATTTAAGGTTATTATGTCAAACTTACATGAACATGTAAAAAAAAAGTAAACAAGTTTCTTTAAGTCTACCGACGAAATTCGGAAATATATTAACCTGATCATTCCATTTGTGACACGCAAAATTAGCTCTCAGAAACCTTTCTGAAACTGCACCTGACCCATTTTTCCTATCTTCCTGTTTATTGCTGAGACTCCAGAGAACACGCCATAAAATGAAAATATAAAACTCTTGCTATCAATTGCACTTATTAAGTATGCAAGAGTTCGTAAGGCGTTAACACCTTTGGAAGTAATAACTACTTGACTTTGGAAGATAAAAACCCACATATATTTTCATCATTCAACGACTCGTTACAGCAACTATCGATTAAAATGACAAAACGATTTCTTTTGCTTTTTTAGCAAAATGAGTGTAAGTGAGTCACAAATACGCTTCTTAGCTATAGGAAGACACCATTTTTTCCGTTCATTCACTTTCTGTGAAGTACTTTTAAGATTCGACCCCAAGACCACTGAAGCTTCGCTACTGCAATGCATTCATGCAGCTGGTTTATTTTGAACGCGCGAATATCATTCGGGCAAATGGGCAGACAGACAGGTGGACGGACAGGCAACCTAGATGAATTCAAAAAGTGATTCTGAATCTATCGGTGTAATAAAAGATGGGCCTATCTCAAGCTCTGCTGTGCGTTGTATACATATCCAAAAATTCAAGTGGTATAGGATATAATAAAAGAATTCAATTGCTTTTGATATAAAAATGGAAAATTCTCCCACTGTTTTAAGACAAATGAAGGAGACATATGTTGTTGAATGAAATTATCCCGAAAAATCTACAAACATTGGATTAGTAGTGATAACGAGAAATTAAAGGAATTAATGGCATAACTTTAAGTATTGGTGCTTTATTTTACTACAAATTTTGCAAAAGATAATAAGTTCCGCACGAATATTTTAAATTGCTTTCGTTCTTTCATTATAATGCGCCAAATTGAAGCGTGCCGACAGCAGCGAGAAGAATTTGTGAAAGTGAAGAAAAAATCGACATTAAATAGCGGAAAAAGGAAGCAGGTGAAGGAGTGAACGGACGAATAAACAAGCAAATGAAAGGATACATGAAAAAACAGAGAGATGGCGCGTGCAAATATCGTCGGACGCAATAGGAATGACTGAATAGACAGAAAAACGTGCAACTTGAGGAACGTGCAATCGAGAAAATCGGACAGACGGGCGCACAAATAGGCACCCAGGGTCAGGGACTAGACAGATAAACAATTAGATAGAAAGAAAACAAATGCGCCCAAAGCCAGTAGATAGGCTGACAAATGAATAGGCAACAAGATGCATGAATTGATAAACAGACAAACATAGGAGCAAGCGGATCAATAAGCGAAAGACGAGCAAGCAGGCAAACTAACATAAGTGTAGACTGAAATTTTTACTTATATCGAACTGCGTTACAAACGGAATACAAATGTTAACATGCACTTAAGCTTGAGATGTAACGGCTACAGTTGTTTATTTAAAACTCTTATCTCTTTAATCCCATGTATAGTTGAGTTGAAATTTAAATGCCATCGTGTAAAAATGTGGTTACGTTATAATAGGAATATTAAGAGGCAGACAGAAGTGCATCATGAAATTCAGCATGGCATCGTTATTTAAATAAAGGTTTATTCATTGAATTAACTAAAATACATCCACAGCGTTCACGACAATACACTTCGTTTGACTCTTCCAAGCGAAAACAAAAAAAAAATATTTCATAAAAACGTTACTATTATAAATTATATTAAATGCAAACAATTGCCAAGAACTGGTATCACGTGAAGGTCAATCAACATAACACATTTTATAATAAAAAATTTCACGAAATTCTTTTTACCTCAAGCAGATTCCTGTTTTGCATTCAACCATCCATTCCAGATAAGTAAAACACACTCAATATATGTATATGTAGATTTGAGTTTGAAGATTTTGCATTAAGAAGTTAAATATAAATATGTGTATGTGTGTACATAAATCCAAGGATGGCTTTGTAGTTGTTAAGTAAGATTGAATGATAGTTTATTTCAGTTCAGCGATTAGCGACAACATAGACAGGAACAAAAAAAAAAAAAACTCTTAAAGTCGGACTCCATATACCTGAGATAACATTCAATTAGTAAAACATATCCAAAAAAGCAAAATTATACATGATTCCCTCTTAAAGCCACATACATACACAACCAGTTTATAATGTTGTTTTATATTTAAATTGCATTTGTCTTGTTTTCTAGTGCGTACATAATTCTTCTTATTTTTTGTTTTTTGCTTTCTTTCACTTTATTTGCAGGAATTTCAACAGAAATTTTTTCACCTGTTCGATTTGGACAATAATGGTTATTTGGTGCAAGATCGTTGGATAGAACATCTAAAAGGACGTTTGACGTAAGCTATCTTAAAATGCATTCATGTAAAGTTTTCTAATGCACGTTAAGATAAAGTCTGCGCGAGCAAGCATACACATCCGCTCTACTATGCCTTGCCTAGGATGGCTACAGAGAGCGAGCACGCTTTTAAGTCATTAACACGAATATTCTTTTTTGCACGAGCTTTCATAAAACCATATATCCGATACATTTAGTCTAAAATGTTGCATTCTCTCTCTCTCTCTCTCTTTTAACCAGCAAATTGATGGGTTGCCTTTTCATACTACGTGCAAGCATTATGTATATAAATAATAAATGCTTTTTATACCTCTCAAGATACACCGTTCGCCACAAACTACACACTTTGTACACACATAATTACACGTCACCATGCATATAATATCGGTGTTGTTGTCTTACATTATTTACTGGTTGATTGAAAAAAGTGTTGGCGTTGTCAATTGGTTTGTTTCAACTCATGTTTTTTATGTTATTTGCTACATGTTCTGCATAGATAAAAAACTTAAATGGCAAATTGAAACGCCGCGCTCACATATTCACTCGCTCGCATGTGTGCGCACAAACAAGCAAAAAAGTATCATAATAAAAAATTTCAAGCGCACACAATTACTGCTAGAGACTTTCAATGGTCAGGGCTACTATGTGACCACCTACTGCGCGCTTCTAAATCAAATAGAGTAAGGCATTGTATTATACCTCGAAGCCTGTCCAGCTATATGCAAATATGTATGCATGCAAACTCACGATATGCACACCATAAACATATTTGCTTTTTTTTTTGTTTTAATTGTTACCATTGTTTTTATTGTTTGATATGTCAGAGCAAATACAGCATCTACTAGCTTTAGAAGCGAATATGTTAATAAACATTGACCTTTTTATCATATTCTACTTCCTGATATAATTTTCCTATTTTTTTCAGTTGTTGAACTATAGCGAGTACTGATTTTGTGTATATAATACATGTGTACATACATATATACAAATATACATGTATTTGTACGAATAAAGTAGGGGTTAATGTTAAATATTGATATTGAATCGTATCCATCCTCCCTGTTGATCTCGTTTTAAAAATGATGTTCATCTCGTTTTATAATTCGTGTTGCCTTTGGAGCAGAAGAGAATTAGAACAGACGCTGTCCTGTTTTCACCCAAATCTTAACAGCTTCGGCAATTAATCGAGCCTTCTCTTTAGCGACCATTTAGACAGACTCCAGATTTCACAACAAGCCCCCACGTCGAGCAAAGAGCGCTACTCATGCTTACTTACTTATTTACTTACTCCATCTATTTCCGATATAAGCGATATTTCAGCATTTAAGATATTATTAGGAAATTCATGGTCTTACGGAAAAGGGCGCTTCTCTGGTTTAAAAATGCTTTGTATCAATGAAAGCATGATATCGTTAGCTATCTTTAAGCTCGCAATAGTGCATTTCTACTTGTGAAACAGCGCACCGCGAGCAATTTATAAGCCCGCAAGTAAGATATTATTTACGCTTGAGACGGTGTTTATTGCTTAAAAGAAAAATTTTCTTACTTCCTCAAGCTTTTTTCAGGATAATTTCATCGTCTTCATATTTTAAAACTCAATTTTAAAAAGTGTCAGCTGAAAATCGCTTTCTACAGGCGTTTGACACCTAATGTTACACAAAATGAGAATATGCCACTCACCGCCCCTCAAAAGCCAAATAAAGAGACATTATATGGACCTTTCCCCTGTCCCCTCGTTCCGTCTGATCAAGGCGATGTTTATTTAACACCCCTGCTTTTGTTTGGGTCAAGTAAACTGTTTGCTATGCCCTTTTCGCGATTTTGAACGAAAAATTTCCCCGAGAGAGTTTTCTCCGATCTCCTTTCTGTAGTAAAATAGAAAATTTTTCTCGAGGCCCCTAACAACAAGAGAAGAGGACTGCGGTGAAAATCTTCGAGAAAACATATACTCGGCTACCTTCGTACTATTTAAGAGGATATATTTTCGACACACCCAGTAAGTAAATGTTCACTACGAAGTGAAAGTAGCTACGTCACTCGCTGCATAGATCATTCAAGTTTTGACAAGGTCTAGGCCATAAATTGAGTTGACCCAAGAAATCTTAAGTAATCTACGTTTTCAAAAAGACAAAATTCTTATCCGTTGCACAGTGACGTACATCAATATTTGGGATTATCTGGAATTATTTGCTTTATTAACCCATTTAGATTTAAATTACAAATGTCTGAAATTTTTTATTATTATTTCAGGGATGAGCGACAAATGGATTATGCGGAACAATTGGAATCAGTGGCTTATGTTATTTGCGGTGAAAATAGTAAAATAACATTTAAAAATTTTTACGACATATGGAATACTCGGGGAGTAAGTACACACACACATCTCATCTTGACTAAGTCCTCTTACAATCGGTTCGCTTCTCTTTATTGTAAATGAACTTTTCTTTTTCTTTTTGTAGATCTTAGATAAGTTGTATCGTCTAATCGATATTGATGGTACAAATCTTATATCAACCAATCAAATTATGGAATTCATTTCTCACTTAACGAATTCCAGGTACGTGTTGAGTCAAAATTAATTATTAATAAGATTAACAATTGTGTGTGTGCACATAAAAAAAGAAATAGAGAAAATACTGTAAGAATTTATGATCTAACTAACATATGGAATCATTTTACAAATTATGCAACTAATTGATTTTCTTAAACGCAGAGCAAAAACTACAATGAAAGCAATCGCTTTATTGAACATAAGCAAAAAATATTAATAGCACATAACATTAAATTGCAAAGCCAGCAAAGTGCAACGATGCTTTACGCACAACTGTTACTCTCTCTCTCTCTCTCTCTCTCTCTCTCTCTCTCTTCTCTCTCTTTCTCTCTCTTTTTCTCCCTCCCTCTCCCTCTGTATCCCACCTTTCCCGCCCCTCATTACCAAGAGTTGGCTTAAAAAATTCCATGTTCAATAACTGATCAGTACATAACATGGCTATTAATCAAAAGTCACACTCGTAGTAATCTTAAGCTAATCTATAATTTTTTACTAAACCATAACTAAGACTTGTTGTAAATATGTTTTGCAGCTTGTATAAAACTTTGTTATTCGACCATGTTATGTTAATGTACATCAATGTTTATACCCTGCATCATTTGTCTTACATGGCATAGTAAGTTTGTGGTAACGTACGTAACACTTAGAAGATCTTAAGGTAGACCCATCTTTAATAATACAAAACTTTGTTATCCGACCATGTTTTGTTGATGTACATCAATGTTTATACCCTGCATCACTTGTCTTACATGGTATAGTAAGTTTGTGCGAACGTATGTAACATTTAGAAGATCTTAATGTAGACCAACCTTTAATAATACATATTCTTTAATCTTGTGTGTCCGTCTACCAGACTGATGTTTTTCCATGTAAGTTGTGTTCAACCTACGGATCGTTACACATTTACGACAATCTAGATTGGTATGAAAAATTTCGTTTGTCTGTGGCAATTTTGGGAATCCCCTCTCATATAATCGTCCCTAGAAAATTGAACCTTTATATAGTAAAACGGTATAGTGTCCAATATTTCATATTGAAAATTGTATCGTAACAGTAAATTGCCGTTAAAATTAATGGTTCCAACTTTGGATCAGGTAGGTCAATTTTTTGGGTACCACCACCACGTATAAGCATCCTCGAGGAAAAGGCCCAATTGTTAACATTGTATGATGAAAATTTATTCCTGATAACAATTTGATATAAAAATTTGAACCACACTGCATGTAAGATCTCCCACTTTCAATACTTTATGGTGGAAGTTGGTCCGTAGTAGCAATTTAACAAAAAAATGAACGGTAGGGAATTTGGATCACATTGATTTATTTTTTTTACATCCCAGCAACTATGAAAGGCAAGTCCTTATATGGAGGGAATGATTAATTTCTAATTTTCTATGACGGAAACTGATAAATAATAAAATTTTTAAGAAGTAAATTAAGTTTGCTAAAGTTGGATCACGCTATGTGAAGTTTTGGGTATCCTTCCATAAAAAATATGCCTTTGCATGAAAATAATGTGTAATGTGTGATGTCATTGCCAAATTATTACCAAAACGGGTGAATGATTGTACTAGACGAAGTTGTGTAGGGTATCTAATTCTTGGCCTTGCCCGATTATAGCGTCCTTACTTGTTTTAAAATGCAATTGCTTGCTGCTTGGTCGGCATGTACATGTATCTAATAATGAAAAGTGAAACTGATCGCATAATTCAGTTCGTTACCGAATTTTAATGAAATGCCATTCTTCTCTCTTGCCGTTAATCATTAAATAGCTGCTGAGCATTTAGTTAGTAAATAAAAGTAAACATTTAGGTCGATTTTATTGCATATTTGAATGAATGTCAACCTCAAGAAGCGCTTTCGATACTTTTTATTTATTAAATTTAATTCATTTATTTCTTGTGGCATTTTTTTTGTTTTTTTTCCCTTGATGCGGCTGTTAATGGTAACTGTTTAGACCGCGGACAGGTTTCGATAAAAGCTCTTTAGCTCGTTTAGAGCAATTGTTTCGCAATACAGTGGGAAACGAAAAGGAGATACGACGCGAAGAATTCCAAAAGATTGTTACCTCAAAAAACGTAAGTACACTTCAATATTTAACTAGACGTGTATCTCTTAAGCGTCCACATGTAGACCGCGTTATACAAGTAAAAAAACCAAAAAACATGAACGCAATGTGTTTCATGACATGAAACAACACATACGTATTGATTATAGATCGTTATATAAAAAAAAAAAAGATGGACTGTCAAAAAAGTACCGAGAAATCTGTTTAAGCATAATTTTCGAAGAAAATTTATTTCTAGTAATATTTTTTACCGGAATAGTTTTTAAATTTGCACCGTCTCTGCTCAACCACCTTCACTTAATTTTTGGCAAAATGTCTTTTGCAAAAATCTTACAAAACCTTTAAGCGCTTCCTTTGAAAAAAACTTCAAAACTAAACATATCTCTAAACATTGGCCTTAAGACCAATTACAACCATTCTTATTAAAAACAAATGAACGACATCTATGTTGGATGGATCCCGACCCTATCTAGGGCAATTAATGCTATAAAAGGAAAGCTGAAAAAACAGTTCCAGACCCTCGTGAAAGTCAACAACTAAAGATGTTGCATGTCGCTCCAAATAGGACTTCCTCTTTAAGGACACGATGAGATTAACTTAGTCCCTTACTGTTATGTATATTTTCATTTCGTTAGCTATATAGCTGAAAAAATATATATACGTATCTGCAATATTTTCAAAATAAGATGTTTTTTGTTCTTGGTGTTGTTGTTTTATCATATATGCATATATAGAATTTGAATTTGAATGAATAAAAAAAGAACAACGAAGAAGAAAAAAAATAAAACGGGAATGAAAATGAAAAGTTCTGTGGGGGGAGAGGGAGTATGATCTTATACGGGAAAAAGAAGAGGAGGATAAAATATATTATCCTCTCTTGTTGTTGTATCAAGTTGAAAATTTAATTCATCCTTATTGCGATTACGATCGATTTTAACCTTTAAGTTTATTTTCTGCTGCTGCAGCCTGCTGCTGTTCTGTATCTCCTTTACTTTTTGTCGTTAATCAGATATTGTCTACGGAATCGACGTCATCTTCGCTAAACTCAATATCCTCATCCAAACCGTCCTCAACACATGTAACGGTATCGTTAATGCGTACCGATTCGGGAAATTCACTATAAGTTTTCAAATTCCTGGCTTCATCGGGCCAGGATACACACTTCAATACGACATCGGCCTTTGAATCTTGATAATCACGTAATCCGACCAATATACTGTCACCTTGATTAATCCAAACCTTCTTTCTAAGCTTCCCCCGTATATGACACAAACGTTCAACACCATCAAAACACATTGCCTCCCGACGTCCATTGCCTAACATCTTAGTGACTTGGGCATATTCTTGCTGATCCTCTTCGAATATGAGTTCACGGTTTTCAAATTCATTTTCATTCTTTCCACGACGACGATTTTTACCACCCTTTCCTTTATTCTCAGGCATTTTGCTTTATATTTGATTTTGCAAATTAATTACCCAGCAAACACACTTCAATTGAAAATTGCTTTTCGATGAGCTTTATTTCTTCGATAGAAAAGAAAAAGGAGATGATAAAAAAAAAAAAAAAAAAAAAGCCACTTTCCGGTACTTTTTTCACACCCTTTGTAATTATTTTTCTATTTCTTACACAATTTTTGTTAGCCTTTCTTTACAGAACGTGTATTTCAAATTTTCGACAAAGATAACTCAGGTTCAATATCATTACAAGAATTCATTGATGCAATTCATCAATTCTCAGGGCAATCGGCTGACGATAAGATACGCTTTCTATTCAAAGTTTACGATATTGACGGTAATACTCCTATAATATTACTCTAACATTCACATCCTATTACGTTAACATCCATCGTTCGATTTACTTACGCACGGTTTTAATAAACATCCGAGAAAAAGATAGTAAAAAAATCCTCGAATGTCAGTTCTGGCGATAAAAAAAATAGTGCGAAAAAATCTTCTTAAACTGATGTTAAGTAAAGAACGTAAATCTGAGAGGGCAGTAATTATTTTATACCTTGGATCGAAACTACTGAATTTCGTCAAAACGTTGTGTAAGACATTTGAAGGCAAGGTAGGATGAGGATCCATTCCGACAACATAATATCGTATCGTACGAATCGTACGAATATTTCGCATCACACTTTTACGCGATTTGGGAACACTTCATGGGTAACTATGAGAAGAAACTATAAAATTATATATATTCCGCCTCATTTGTACGCACATATTATAGCTTTTTCCCTAATTGGGAGCGAGCAATTGCTCCAGTTTTGTCCATTTTTGAATATAATCTAAAAGAAAATTTAGAGTAGATAGTCGATTTCGCTCTTTTCATTCATATTGTTTGTTGTCTCTGAAGCATATATCCCTTGCGTTGCAAAGGTCAACGTTGCGTTGAAAAATCTGAAACACCACTTCACAGTTTTCCATTGCGTCGAACTCCGATATAACTTTGCAGCAAATCGGCTAAATTCAAAACTTCTTTTTCTATGGCCTTTAGGTTAAGTCTAATACATTTTTCCATCTTCTAAACGATTTCAATATATTGCAAGGTCACATTATTAATTGCAGAACTCTTAATAAAATTGAATGCGTGTTTTAAAATATGGTACAAAGTCTTTTGTACAATATCGTGAAACGTTGGCCACCGAATGGAAACAGTATTCAAGCAGACTATAAATTATCGATTGAAATAATTGTTAACTAGAAGCAGTAACGCTTCGCAAGCACAGCAAAGTCATCTTCGAATGTGTTAATATACATTCGAATACCTTAGTACTAACATATCGTGGGCTGGTTTTGTAATACGTGAACAAGCTTTGCATTGCTGAAAATCTAATTTATCATCTCTTCTATTGTATTCACCACTGAAGGATGAGCGTATACCCATTTTGTCATAATTTTTACAATTTCTCAAAGAAGGCCTACGAAGTTTGTATATTCTTTATCGGCGTGAAGTTCTAAATCATCTAAATATTTCATCGTCTGTCCGGAGTGTGTTGTTGATACACTCCTGTTCACGAAAATGATAACATCGGCTTAAAATTTGATAGAAGCAATGGAAATTCTTACACGGAGATCGGTGTTGACAATGGACTAAATTGGTCAAAGGACACACATTGTAACAAATGAATGATAGCGGGTATAAAACATTCGGCCTCAACCACATATCGTTTTCTTGCTTGTTATATTCAACAGAACTTGTAGTGCAAGGATATATGTATGCAACAGCTAGAAGGGCTTGAGATAGATCCGTCCTCAGAATCATTTCCCGAATCGATTTCAGCTTGTCTGTTCGTCTGTGCGTCCGTTCGCCTCGTTTTCGTCTGTTCAATTTACCGGTCGCAATTTTTTTGATATTGTTATGAAATTTGATACACTCTCTGATGTGTTTTGCCACGAGGACAAAAGTTGTTGATCAGGCCACTTTTTCGATCATTTTGCTTAACGCCTTATTTCCAAAGCCCTTATATGAACAACTATAGCATAGTCCAGGATATTTACCGGCGGGCCACTTGCTTCCAAGAAAGGACCGATTTTAGCTCAATAGCGCTCTCCAGATAGGATTTCGTCAGGTTGGAGCAGGCAATAAAAATGTTTTTTACCCTCCAGATTATCCCGCCGATTTTGCGTCGATAACGCTATCTCCCATTAAACGGAAAACGTAGGGTGTCCCATGGATATCAATGCTCAAAAAAATCATTTTATGTGCGAATCAACAGAATTATAAGAAAGCCTGAACATAAGTAGAAAGCGCAGCGTCATCAATCCACTACAATATGAAGTATTCTCTTGAAAATCTGTGAAAATTAATCCTCGAATGCAAAAATCATGTCGGCGGTGTAAATCAAACGATGGACGATGAACAAATTTTTACTACGATCTGAGCACATTAATAATGAAGTCTTTCTCTGTTATGTGCATTAAATTGCTATCCTTTCATTTCTCTCCTTATTAAATTAATCACTAAAGGTGATGGCCTCATACAACACAAAGAGCTGCACGATGTGATACGTGCCTGTATGGAGGAGAATGGCATGGAATTCTCCGAAGAGCAAGTTAGTATTGCAATAATGTAAATATTATTCATTGTAATCGATGTGACCTCACAATAACAGATAGAAGATCTGACGACAGCCATGTTTGAAGATGCTGATCCTTACAATCGGGGTGAGATTACTTATGAGGCTTTAAAAAATCAGTTACATAAGCATGGAGGTTTATTAGAAAATCTAAGCATTACGTAAGATTTTCTATCGCTTTCAATTGGAAATGATTTTTGATTGATATATCGATCAAATTTTATTTACAGTATTGATCGCTGGCTAGTACCAATGGCTCAGGATAAGAAATCTCTTAAAAACACAAAATCAACATTCTGGAATTCAATTCGACGACCTCATCAACTAACTAGGGCTTATATGAAAAATAATCATGTTTTTGTTTCGTACTTATTTGTTTACATCGCGATAAATGCATGTCTTTTCGTGTCCAGAGCCATACAATATCGCGCTAGCAACACGTTTGTCATTTTAGCGAGAGCTTGCGGTAATTTTCTTCTTTTTTTTGTGTATTTGTTATTAATCGTTTGCATGTTACAGGTCAATGTTTAAATTTCAATTGCGCTTGGATTTTGGTTCTTATGTTAAGGCACTCCTTAACTTATTTACGTTCTCGTGGTCTTTCAACTTACTTGCCTGTAGATAATCACATTTACTTACACAAAATGACCGGTATCGTTATATCGATTTTCAGCGTCGTGCACACAATTATGCATTTATTTAATTTTTCCTTGATTGTGGTGAACGATCCAAAGTTAAATGCGGCCAATTACAGCATTGCCGAATGGTTGTTAACTGATAAGCCAGGTTTATTTGGTCTCGTAGCCGGTTGTGCGAATCCCACTGGAGTATCTTTAATCGTCATATTGTTAATAATGTTTATATGCTCGCAGCCGTTTGTTCGACGAAAGGGTTCATTCGAAATTTTCTATTGGACGCATTTACTATATGTGCCCTTTTGGATTTTGTGCTTATTTCATGGGCCGAATTTTTGGAAATGGTTTCTTGTGCCCGGTATTGTTTACATTATAGAGAGAATCTTACGTTTCGTATGGATGCGTGGCGAACACGGCAAAACTTATATAAGTTCGGGGCTTTTATTACCTTCGAAGGTTATACATTTAGTAATCAAAAGGCCGCTCAATTTCAATTTTAGACCTGGTGACTACGTATTTGTCAATATCCCGACCATAGCCAATTATGAATGGCATCCATTTACGATTAGCTCAGCACCAGAACAAGAAGATTACATGTGGTTACACATACGCACGGTGGGTGAATGGACTAATCGTTTGTATCAGTATTTCGAAAAAGAACAACAAAAACTACACAACGGTCAAGCAATACCACATAAGCAAGCCATACCTACTTCGAGTTTATTGCGCATTCAGGAAAAAAGTTCTACGGCACCAACGTCGTCAACACCGCAAACGGATTTCTTGGCAAAAAATCGAAGCCAAATACAACCTTCTTCAACTTTCGATACAAGTAACAATTCGAAAACTATGCAAAAAGTACAAAGTCCCTCCAATAGCATCAAAACAATACCACCAAATTTTATACCTTCAAAACTGGCCACAGAGAGTATAAGCGCTCGTGATGCTGGTGAATTTTCCCCATCCCCTTTGTCGAGTGGCTTACCCAATAACGATCGTATACGTAGTATTAAGCAAACGTTGCAAAGAACCTTCTCACGTAAAGATGCCGAAACGAGAAACAAACAACCATCAAGTTATTCTAATGGAGCCTATGTAACGGATGATTACGATGTGGAATCCAATCTGGAGAAAGGCAAACGTAAAAATTTGCAAAGACTGTTACTCAGCAAACCACCATTGGAAAAGAGTCTCTCTTTACCTGATATGGCGGTGAAAACTAAAAAAAGGGCTCACCTAAAAGCGTAACTAAATTTATTTAAACATTTTAAATAATTAATTTATGGATCATATACATTTTTCTAAGATTGCACGCTTTAAATCGGTCCGAGTCTGAACGTTCCTTTGACGAGACACGAATGAGACGAGCCCGTCTACAAAGCCTAGGATTGGCTTACCTTAGTCCACAAAATAAATCTTTAGCCCAAAGTTTTCGTTACATGCGCAATAAACCGACAATCATAGCCTTCAAAGCTCCTAAGGTAGAAAATAGTGAACCAGAAGTAACAGAAACTAATGGGAACGCTATTAGGCAAACTTATATGCCTGCACTTGAAGTTAAAGAAGGTAAGAAACATGGAGAAGAAAAAGCAAACATCACAATTAAAAAACAACTTCCCTAGTTAACAATACAGAGCATACAATGATAATTGGTAATAATGGATTGAACGCCAATTATGTATTAGCTAAGCCTTTAGAGGTAAGTACAAGTGTCCCCTAAACGAAACATTAAAAGGCCAAATTATTTGATATCAAATTTTTCACTCCATCAAATTACACATGTCTACGTTTAATCCTACATGTCCAAACACAAAGTACACAAAGGACCTTTTCACAAGGGCGCCCTATTTTCGTTTGCTCGCTTCGAGGTTAAGTGATAACATTCACTGCATTGTTTCAACATGACCTCGTTCACAAATAATGCGCTTTTTTCAAAATGAACTCCTTCGGTCATGATTAGCACCAATTCATGCTCAACTATAAACGCGGGCGTCCATGGCGGCCTGAATTTGTCATGATAATCTAAGCAGACAGCTTACGGTCTATTATTAGATTATTAGATTACTTAAACGAAGCGGCAGAATTTTTGCTAAAAGTTGGTTCCAATATCACCCCACAATATGGTATTTACCCAGCGATTTAATCGCATCCCATTCTAACCTATGCAACTAGGCCTGGTGGGCTAAGGTGAAGCAAAACACGGCGGCGATCACACTAGACAAAATCTATCGACAAACTAAATTCGAGAAACCGCAGGGGCACCTAGATGTACTGAAATACACTACAGACGAACCGTTTATGCAAATACTGGACCGCTGCATCGCAAAGCTAATACTGTCTCATCGGTTCAGAGTGACCATGCCGGCGACATCAGTTTGGGACGGCCAAGCTTTGGAATCTAGGGTAGACGTAAGGACGTGGTATAGGGTTCAAAACTACAAAACGGCAAAACCGGGGCTGGTGTATGCGGCGCGGGCTTTCAAAAGGCTGGAATACTGTATGCGTCTCTGAACGCTTAAGAAGACAATGCGGAAGACAGCTGATCTGCATTCACTCGGCCAGTCAAGCCGCCTTTTTAAAGACCCTAATATTGGAGTGCCTTCAAAAATTGAATTAGCTAGGCAAGCACAATGATGTGCACCTAATATAGGTGCCTGGCAATTCGGGTACAGGGAGCTACGAAACGGCTGATTGTCGAGCTAACAGGAGGCGCAGAGAGACTGCGACAGGTCCTGAACCTTTGTGGTAAATCAAGAAACCATATGAAAAGGCTGCTGTTGCAAACGACACAAAAAATTCAGATTACCATTGGAAACAATGTGCAGGACAACAGCAAGCAAAAAGATTAGAACTACGCTTGGTCAAAGACTTATTCCCGTGTCATAATTCTATCAGGTATATCCTGAAAAGCTTCGGTATCTCCTATAACGACTCAAGCAGATCTTACCAGACGTCCCATCATATTCTATGTGAATGCGAGTCCATCTACAGAATCAGACACCAAGTGTTTGGGGAACACTTTATAACCCCGGACGCTACACTAAGCAAGGTGGTGGGATTCATAAGAATCCAAAAACTGGAGGTCTCGGGATATGGGCGAGTACAATAGATCATTTAATGATCCTATTTTAAACACAAATTTCGATATGGGGCGCTCTTAGTATAAAAAAATCCTTATATATTGTCCCGTATTCCACGTTTATTTCAAGTTCAATGCACTAACAAAACAAAGCAAAGGCAAATCATGAAAGCTATACTTTTGTTTTGATTTCTCTTTCCCAATTAAAAAACGCAAATTTCAAAAACTTTAAAATCATATGTAGCGTCAACATTATGAAAGCATCAAGGATCATAGCAACATGGGTATTACTTCGGAAGCGTCGGGCGTTGCAAACCGTTTTAAACGACCTTCATTTTTACGCTTATTATCAAAATCAATTAGAAATCGTGGAAGCTATGGCAGCTTAGCTGGAAATGGAAGAACGAATTTCGCTGATAAGATTACGCTCGATGCAGGCGTTCTAGAGGTTTGATTTTATACGTCCTACACTAAGAAGTCAAAATTAAAAATTAATTCCGTACTTTGATGAAAAAAAAAAAATAAATAAAACCATTTCATTATCTCTTTGTTACAATCACAAACTGTTTGATGCAATATGAAGGGCCAGTTCCTAACTGTTACAGTGTTATTTATCGTAGATATTCATTGATGGTCCTTATGGTGCTCCTTCCTCGCATATATTCATGGCTCAGCATGCTGTCCTGATAGGAACAGGTATTGGTGTCACTCCGTTTGCCTCTATCTTACAATCAATTATGCATCGCTATTGGAAGGCTCGACACACCTGCCCGCGTTGCAGTTTCGAATGGGCCAGTGATATACCGAAAAGCGTCATGAATCTTCGAAAAGTAGATTTCTTTTGGATAAATCGCGATCAACGTTCATTTGAATGGTTCGTAAATTTATTGTCACAATTGGAAATCGAACAAGCGGAACTGGGTGGTGCTATGGAACGGTATACGTATTATGAGATGTAAAATAATTATGTCATTTGAACTGAGTTTATTATGATTTTAAGATTCCTGGACATGCATATGTATATAACAAGTGCCTTACAAAGAACTGACATGAAAGCCGTGGGCTTGCAACTAGCTTTGGATTTACTGCATGAAAAGGTTTTAACTCTTCTAACAATCAAAATTAATTCACTTTCGCTTACGTTCTTATTCATGTCAGGGTAAACGCGATTTAATAACAGGACTTAAAACCCGAACAAACGCTGGCCGACCCAATTGGGATAAAGTTTTTAAGCAACTAAAAGCTCAAAAAAAAGGCAAAATAACCATTTTCTACTGCGGGCCACCACAATTAGCGAAAACACTGCGCTATAAATGTGACGAATATGGTTTTGCATTCCGTAAAGAATGCTTTTAATTATTTTGTGTTATTATTTCACTTAAGTGACTTGTAAATTTTTGTAAAGTTCAAGCTGTTGTATTATAATTAATATGATATAATAAATAAATTAAATAATAACTGAAATCTGCTTCTTTTCGCTTCATGTTTGAAATACAAACTATCGCTTACGAAAATGATATATGTAATGCTGTTGGTGATTGCATAGGATTGAAGGGCAGTGTTTCATAATAAAGAACAAATACCGCAACGCTGCCTTAAAAGAAATTTGAGAAAGACTCTCTACTAAGCATAGAAGATTCCCATTTCGGTGGTGTCGTTAGTAAAACAAAGTGAAATAAGTAAGAAAATTAAATTCGGTTGCGACCGAATCTTTTATACCCGTCATCATTGTACTATAAGAGATTGAAAACAAAAGAAAAATACAAATGAGCATACTCCATAATATTGAATGGGCGCGGCTGTTTTTTTTATTTTTGTAAAATAATATTGTGACAATTTATGCCGTTGGTCTGCTTTAACAACGAGCAAAAGACAAAGAAAGCAATGGTGTTCTCACTTTTGGTTGCATAGACGTACGTGCATTGCAGGCGGGCTCTTTAACTTACTACACAGTTGCGCAGATGGACGGACGGGCAGATAAATAGACGGACATGCTTACATGTATTCCGAATTTGAAACTGGCCAAAAATTTATATACTTTATGAGGTTTTTGAAGCTTACTTCTGTGCTTTATAAAAGTTTTCAAAAAAAAAGCGAAATTGTGACACTATAAAATTACTTAATTCTATGGATTTTATAAGTGATAAGCAAAAAACCAGTTTCTTATTCCTTTTGAAAAGCAGAGGTGTTTTCATTTTACAAATTGCTATAAGCGTGTCCTTCGCTGATTTAGCCCATCTTCAACACCAATTCAGACGAAGAACTTCCACTGTTTCTGACAAGTTTCAAGTCGATAGCTTCATTTTAGCGGCCAGGAGAACGTTTACAACAGGCATTACACAGACGGACAGACAGACAAGCTCAAATCAATTAAGAATTTGATGCTGATCAACATGCTTTGATATATATACTTTGATATAGATACTTTGTTGAGTCTCCGAAGATTCCTTCTGGACGTTGCAAACGTTTTGACAGAGTGAATGTACTCTTCATCTTTCGACGATGGGCATAATAATCACGTTTTCAAATAATAATATCAGCAATATAACTTTCTAACCATGCCTTATCATAGCGCTATGAAAGCTTTGAATTATTTATTCAAAACTTATCCGCTACACTGGCATAGGGTATATTAAGTTTACACGAACGTATGTAACACCCGCAAAGGCTAAACTTAGACCCATCATTTTCTGAATTGATTGAAGTATATTTGTCCGTCTGTCCGCCTGTTGTCTTTTTATACGCGGACTCTTATGTACCTGTTATTGCAGAATTGACACAAAATTGCCCTTCGACAGAAAAATTAACTGTATCCAATATGAATCCCGTACGTTTATTTTTTGTACCCCACTCCGCGTGAAGGTGCTCATGAATAGTAAGGATTTATATGATAAGATTTCTCTTTTTATAAATAAAATTGATCCATGAGAGCAAATTGACATGTAAATCGGCGGTACCAAATTTGGATAATGACAAGTAAGCCCTTATATGACAGCGGCATATAATTTTTACTACTTTATGAAGAAACTAGATGAAGAATAATAAGATCTGTGTGCATTAGTCCACGCTTCGGCGGGCTTATCTGTGAGCCCAAATAATAGCTCTAAATGGAAACAGCTTATTTTTGGTATTTTAGCACGCAAATTAGATTCGTGTTAGGCGATGTGGTGTGACGTATTGAAAAGTCGATTTTGCCTGACTATAATATTTTTAATGGTTTTTATTTAGTTTTTTTTACAATAAACATTAATTTATATTTTAGTAAATTTAATTAATACTAAATTGTACATAGATCCGCCAGAGTGGCCGAGTAAGCAAGAGTCTCGACTAGCAATTCAATGGTCGTGGGTTCAAATCTCAAGTGCGGTAGACTTTACAATTAACCCGAAAACCTTCGATGCTAGTGCTTTAAGACTTTAGTCTTAGAATTTACTCTCTGACTAAATTTATAAAAATAATGATAATAATAATAATAAATTGTACATATGCAACTCGAAGTTATAAATTAATCTCATAGATCATCTAGGTCCATTTTCGTGATTACATATACAATGTTGTATATCCCAACATTTAAGTAAATACATATAAGTAAAAACATGTTTAATGTTAAACTGTAAAAATTATTAAAATTTACTTAAATTCCCTTTTCCAAGTCGCAAAATTTGTAGGTGGTATTGGTTGAGGTTTCCGTTGAATGGTAATAACTTCATCCTTCAAGTTACCCACATTATAAAAATCCCTTAATTCAGCGATAGCTTGTTCTTCGATCTGCGTAAGAACCAATGATTTATGACGCATACGTTCATAATATTCACGCTGACGTTTTTCCTCAATTAATATTTGAGAAAAACTGTTAGTAGCTTCACTCACTTTCGAGGTGACCCGTGTCATATTAGCAAATGAAGTAGGATCGGTTAAACTACCAGTTGGAGGTGGCGATTTCATCGTTTCCTTGTCTTCAGATATGGAGGTTGAAGGTGATTGAGGCATAGTTCCCCAAGCATTTGGTTGAGCGACTGCCGTTGTAGGCTTCGATTCTGTCTGCTGATCTGTAGAACGCCACGAACAAGAGGAATTCTGCACGCTTTCTGAAGATAAACGTTTACGTTGTTTTTGGGAGAGTTTTTCTCTTGGAGAAGTTGCCAAAACAGCCAAATCGATATTATAAATTTTTGAGCTACTTAAACTGTTTTCAGGAGTATTGCATGATGAAAACATTGGGTCATTGTTTGAATTGGTCTGAAATTTTACAAAGTCACTTTTCGGTTTATCCTCTTGTTTTAAAATCTCGTTAGCCTTCAAAGTTTGTTCTAAGATTGATTTTTTCTTTAGCTCCTTTTTATCCGCAACTTTCATCCAATTTACTGAGCCGTTAGATAATGTCTGCACATTTACCTCAACTTTCTTAACAGGACCCTTTTCTGATTCCCTGGCTGATTCATTAAGATGTAACGATTTCATCATCGTTGAGATAGCCTCCCGTTCGTATTGGCGTGCAGTTTGTTTACATTGTTTGTCTTTAGTTTTGTGTTCCAGCGACATTTGTGTCACACTTCGCTAAAATTTGAAACAAAAAAAAAAGCCAAACAATTAACTTCGCTTTAGTTACAATAAAAATTATAAAAAGAACCAACCTCTTCCCCATCCATTCTATAATTCAAGTCAACTTGAAAATCCTCTACAAAACTCAATAAACAGGCTTCATCTATTGCTTCAGAGTCCGGTGTAATTACCCTATAGTCAAAGACGTGCTTAAACATATTCCGATAATGTCCATTAATCCACTTGAGCGATGTTGGTTCACAGTTATGTAAACTCTTCTGCAATAAAACCCTCGACATATTTTGACATATGAAGTCCATACAGCCTCTCTTCAGCACGTCACAGTTATACATGCAAGCAAAATCTAACATTTCACCACATTTTCTGATAGAAATCTTCTCCAATAACAAAATTTCGCACACTTCGCGTAAATTTTCAATAAAGTATTGATCACAAAATACAATCATATTATGAAGAAAACTTTCGCGATACTGCTCTCGACGAAAGCGTTCCGCATCCAAGCTGTACAAAAAGTCAATAATAGCCTCCATATACTCATAAGGCACTGTGTTAAGTTGTATTGTGTTCTGTTCCGCCCAAGTGTGGGTAAACATCATTTCAAAAAATTGCAAACGCGCCACAAGCACACATTTGTGAGCCAATATTTCCCTGCTGTTTTCGCAAACTATACTTATATCGTGAAGTTCCGGAAAGTCCGTTCGACGCAAACGATTGAAACGGTATTTGGATTTCAAATCAGGTCCAAAGTTTTCATCTTTATTAAAACTAAGAAAGAACAATGTAAAAAGGACACAAATAGAAAAAATAGCTTTCGCATACACTTGCATCAAATTTCTTCGTGATCGCATATCTCAAATTTAATTTAATCTGGTTATGAAAGACTTTCTTTAATGTTATTCGGCCTTTGACAGCTTAGGCAATTATTGGGTGAAAATAATAATAAAGGACTAGATTTGGTTGGTATTGCATGCTGCACTGAATTGTTTACATTGAAGAGGTTCGTTCGAAAAGAGACGCCTAGACGTGGTGTGGTTTGTTGTAGGATTCTCTTAGGATTCTCTCCGTAGAACTCCGTAGAAAACTCTTCCGAATCTACTGACGGTTCTCGATAACATAATCAAACTGAGTTCTCGTTGAGCGTGCAAGATACACACATCTCGTTGCTTGTCCATTTTGTCAACTTGTCCGAAGCCTCTGCGATGACACCAATGCGACTTGGAATTGGCAACAAGGTTAGATATTTTACATAACTGATGAAATTTGTTTTTTTTATTATTGTAAAGATTAGAAAAAGTTTAATAGAACTTTTTCACATATCATGCCATTATCAGCGAGGGTTAAATCATCTGCCTATTCCAGAGATTGGCCTTTCTCGACAAATTTGCCTACATTCACAGTTCTAGTAAAAGAAAAAATGCGAGGCTTTCAGGGAATGTTGTAATATTTCAAGTCCTTTGGTCTATTTACGCAAGTAATTGACGAACAGAGATCACAGCCAAAGTTAATTGAAGCTATTTGTTTTCTTTGTAATCTTTTCAGAACAGAACGTACCTTTTTAAATATTTTGCAAAATTATTTAATTGAAACAGCTGCACAAAGTTGATAAATAAAGCAAGAGTGTCTGTCAAATTATCAGGCCGTTCATTGGGATTCAGACTATTCTGAATATCCTCAAGATCCAACATTAAAACTTTAAGAAAATAATTAAAATTTTGTAAATTATTCTTCTGCTCAATCGCACTTACCTTCTCTACTTGGCATGTAATTATTGTAAGCAAATTTCATTACGATTTCAAACATTTTGGCAGTTAGCTGCGGAAAATTTAGATAAATTTCTTTGCTCTCATTTTTTGAAATAATTGCTTTTAAGCCGGGTGCTCGTGCATATATTATAAACTTATGCGCGGGAAACTTATCTCCATCTACATGAAATACAACATCGTGCACGCTATCATATTCGGAAACGCCATTGTAAAGTTTCTTAAATGTGTATTCCTCTTGTTTTAGAGTTGGTAACTTCAAATATTTCATATGAGACTCTTGTAGTACAGCAAATGAGGCGAAATCGTCATCACAAAAGATATCGACAACACGGTCAATATTGGCAACAGGCTGTAAATCAATTCGTATCATAAATTCCTTAGACATTTCTGCTGAACGATGATCATTTCGATTCCAAATGTTCGATAAATCCTTAAGATTTTTTACTACGTCTTCATTGTAATATGAAGGCATAGGCACTTGTTGGCATTTGCCTTTATAAACATTACCTTGAGATATGATCAATACTTGATTGGCTTTATATAAAATTTTGTCAATTTGAGATAACCGGAAATTAGAAAACGTGCACCTAAATCATATATGAAACAAAATATCAAATACATTAAAGAGAAATCATGGAACAAAAAACAGCAAAGACCTGTAAAAGTTTTGCGTTAACTGATACCATAGGAAGACTACGTTAGTTTGGGTGAGCAATAATAATTTCAAAGCACTCACTGATCCTCGATCGCCCTGTATTACCGAAATGCTTTTCAATGATTCATAACTAAAATAAAATAATAAAATTTATAAGCAAATCATTTTTCTCTTTTTTTCAATACTCGGTACTCACTTAGGTGCCTTAATAGTTTTCATTTTATAATTGTGAAACAATAAGATCAGATTGTCTTCCGTTAAGACTACAGTGGCGGCATTGTTAGCTTCAACTAGGTGTATATTAGTTTTTGGTGGTAATTTCATCTTTGATTAAAGGCGTAATAAGAAGATAAATGATTATTTTTGCAAGGATACTGTATACGTTACGTTACGTTACCATCTTAGGCAGTGGTATAATTTTAGTATTTGCATCAAATCCCATTTGACCCACGTTAGTTCCCCAAACGTATAAACTGTGTAAAGAATAGGCCAGTGAATGACTATCGCAAGCTATAACTTTAAGCAGGCCTTTAACACTATTATCTCTTAGCGTTATGACTTCTTTGAAATTTAACAACTTATTGCCGGCATCTTTAACGCCCAACTGCTGTTCATCGTTAAGACCACAGGCAAACACCAGTGAACAATTAGTTAAAATTAATGAATGCTTGCGTGACGTACTGATACAAATCACTTCCTCATTCGAATTTTTTAAAGATAGCTTAACCTTTTTCGGAGTAGTTAAACTATTTTCATTGCCAATCCCTAATGAGAGAAAAATAAAAATGACAACATTTTTTTCCAGCTTTAGCTATGCAAAATACACAAGTCCGAAATTTCTTAAACTAAAAACTCGAATCTTTATAGAGATACCACAAGACCTTTATCACAGGATAAAGAGTTAACAAAAGTAAAGCATAGAAAGGCGCATGCGACACCTCATAGCATATATATGTGAAAACCTCAATCTATGTAACTATGCCGCCCTCTGTATTGTAACAAGGTAACATTCTTATTTACATTCAATATTTAAGAATATCACGATAGAAAATTTATGTCAGTACTTGCACTTTTTGTTGGCCGTGACTGGTATTCGACAAACTGTTATGAATACCAAAAAAAAGTATGACCGTGTGTGAAATAAGAATTTTATGTTACAGTGCGCATGCTTTTGGCATCGCGTTTGCCACATCAAAATTTCGGTAGATGAGCTTTGGTCTACGACATTTTTCGTAATAAGCCCTATGCAAAAAAATGAATTTTGAAATCTATAAAAGGCATGGTTTACAATATTCGCCCTAACCTGAATATAACTTTTTGCTTACTTTCTTAATGATATGTGTTACAAAGAAAATATTCAAATATTTGTAAGAATGAGAGAGCGAACGGATAAGTGTCTGACTTTTCTGTAGTATAATAAATAAATAAGAAACTATGATATATAAATCTTATTGACAACAGCAATAAAAAAACATACCTAATCTGCCGCCTTTGCCATGACCTACGGCATATACCTTGCCGTTTTTATCCAGAAATAAACTGTGATAAGCTCCTAAAGCGACTGACGTCAAGCAAATATGTTCTTTACGAAAGTATTCCAGCATTTGTGGTAATGGTTCAGTGCCCTGATCATTATTTACACCTAAATTATAATTTTTATTTGAGCCCCATACCAACAGCTCATTACAATGTCTGCATAGTAGAAAGTAAAATTTGTTCAGAATAAAAGAATGCGATTTCCCTGAAAGCATCCCTTAAACTTACATATTTTCACTGCAAGGGAAATCAGCTAAATGACAGACTTGTTGCAGTGGCGATCTAGTGTCGACATCTAATGATTCCCAGCTGGCACCATAACGTAATAACAAAACGGCACAATCAATACAACCGTAGAAAATAGCACGATGCAGTGGTGTACTACCTGATTCGAAATCGCGGCCACTTATAATTGAACCCTAAGGAAAAGCCAAGCATCAAAATTTCTCTTTTAACAATGTAATTAACTCTAGCTTTAGCAGACCTGATTTAGCAGCCATTCCAATATTGTATAACGGTCCACAGAGGCTGCAATATGTACTGCAGAGCGGCCCTTAGAGATAACACTTAATGCATTAAATCACCATAACTAATTATTGCGGACAAACTTACTAAATCGTCCACAATATCAGCAAAATTGCAACAAGTTTTGGCCACATATGCAGCCAACTTTTCATCCTCAATAGAACGTTTTGTTAATGCCATCGTTATTTGGTTACCATGTAACCGAAAGTGACACTTGGATGTACAGTCATATTCGTAGTTCTTAATATCAAACATAGCGCCCGATTAGAAATTAATCTACAGCGATTATAAATGGATTTTGTTTGGAATAAGTATATAAAATAAATAGAACTACCGCATCAGCAGTTAGATATGAAAAGCTATCAATAAATCTATCGATGTAGGAGAATAAATCGAAAAATTATCGTTAGTGCTGAGATGGGTTTGAAAAAAGACAATCAATTTTAAACGCTCTGAAAGAAATATAGTGAACAGTATGGATGCTCAATTGGAAGCTGAACTTGAGAATGCCCGCCAATGCTTATTCGACACATATAATATCGCTTTAACTTATGGGGACTCCGGTAAGTAAACTAACGTTTCTTTACTGATTACATTCAATGGAAAGGCCGGCACAATCATTTCTAGATACTCAGGAAGCGCAGAGGTTTTTGGATTTGGCTGCCAGACTGTGCGAAATTAAAAATGATGCGATCCGCAACGCCGAAGCTGTAGAAGTTGCCAAAGAAGCTCGTACCTTAGGAGAATTTGAGGAAAAATACAGAACAGCTTTAGAAAAGCAAAATCAACCCTTTAATGCTAAAAAAACTGCAGATTACAGAAATTTTAGCGCAAGTTTGGCTCGAATGCACGAGGAATATTCCGCCAATGCTAACGATGCATCGACTAACGATGATATGATGATAGAAGAGCAAATTTGCATTAAAGATCCTTTAACGAAGCTGACGATGCAAAATCCAGTAAAGAATAGGAAATGTGGTCACCATTATGAGAAGAGTTCTATTATGAATCATATTAATGGCGGAGGACAGCGATGCCCAGTGGTTGGTTGTGCTAATAAAAGTTGCATTACTAATGCTGACTTAGTAGACGACCCTCTTTTCAAAATTCATTTACAAAACATAATTGAAGATCAAAACTAGCCAATGTAATTTTTATGATCTAATTTATTGATAAATATATTTGTATATGTTTGTGTGTTTAAAATCTTTAATTTCATTCATTATCAATCAGCTTGAGAAATATTTTGCGACGCACTAATTAAAGTATCGCGAATGTCCTTGGCCGACTGTATATGTACACGCACTGTATTTAAATAAGTAGGATAAGGCATAGGACCCGCTGGATTATCTTGCATATATGACTCCGTACGTAATGCCGTTACAGCTCCCGGCAAATAGTATTGGGCTGAAGACAATTGCTGCATACACTGCATAGCGGTTTTTAGATGCAATTCGATTTGATCGCAATACGCGTAGAATTCTTCTAAATGCTTATCAAAACGCGTCGCATTAATCAATGGATCCCGCTTTAAGCTATCCGCCGAATTATTCTGCTGCAAAGTATATGCCGCTCCTCTGAACGTGTTCAGTAAGGAATCTTTCATTGGAGCAAAAAGACTTTTCACTTTCGATATATTGTCAATTTTTTCACTTTGCTGCTGCTGAACTGCTGGATTCTGAGACATCTGTCCGGCCATTTGCTGGCCAGATTGTTGCGGCGACGACTGCATAAGTGGCGACACCCCTGATTGCATCATTGAATTTGAGGGACCAACAGGACCAACACCCGCACCGGCAATGTTACTAACACCACCCATTTGCGGCTGACCCATTGAGTGCATGCTCATATTTGGATTCATTGTAAAATTGCGAAGCAATTAGCCTCTTCTGATATAGTGTAAGTATGGCCTAGGGAATCAAAAAGAAAAACGTAATAAACTTAAATTTTTCTTAATCAATATTTTTAACGTTGACGTTTGAGTGCAACATAAATAGCAGCTAAACAAACTCTGACGAACCACTATTTGTGGTAAGCGCAAACACAATTTTGCATTTTATGAATTGCATCGAAATAAGGCGGACAACACAATGCTTAAACACAACGCATGACGTGAAATCGGTCGACACATAGCTTGCATCGTTAAACCAAAATCATATGACTACCGCTAGTTTGTTTGCACAAACGTTAATGAAGTGCATAATTAGTAAAGCGAAAAAAATATTTGTCATTTAGTTTGTAGTTTAACAATAAATGCCTTCATTAAAATTATATGAAACATTGAAACATGAACCATATGATTTCGTTTTGTTTTCATAAATACATCACTGTTTTGCCCGTCAAAAATATCGTAGTCGAAAATCTTAAATATTTGCAAAAATTTGCAATCACGTACAACGCGTATCGCAAGCACACTTCGATTAAATTTGACTGCACGTGCGCATATCTAAGTGAATGTATAGCTTTGCGTATTGTATCTCTGCGAGCTTTTTGCAAAATTTATGAAAATAAAACAAAATCAAAATATAGTAAATATTTCGAGCTTTGAAGCGATTATTTACACTTCTGTTTAAAATACGGAAAAAAACTTTGTGCGATTTATTATAGGTATTTTGCTTCAAAAATTATTTTCCAAAGTAATTTTTCGCTTTATTATTCTACGCATACGATAAGTTGATCGTTCTAGCATGATTTTGTTGTAGTAATGCAATGAAAGCGATGTGAGAAATTTGTTTTGGTGCGTTTAAAAAAATTCGAAAAAGCATAAATTCGCAAAAACAATATTTGAAGAAAGAACTTTTGGAAATGATTTAAGCAAAAAGACTGCTAAAAAATGACAACTGATAAAATTAGTTTGAATTCTCTAACAAATGTTGAGGAATCCCTTTCTTAAGTTATTTATAAATTTACGTATTATTTACCAGCGATTTTAGATTGTAGCTTTAGCGAGACACACTTCCCAAAAATATGGTCATTATTTCCAACTTAAAATCGATAATAATCAAAATTACTAAGCGTGAATTTAAAAAGAATGTAATTAAAATAAATAAATACAGTTTATAGTAAACGCAAGCGACAATTTGGAGCTCCGCATTGGCAATATAAAACTTTGCCGGGTACCACGCCAACTTCATAATTATAATTCCAAGTTAGTTCAGTGCCGGCGCGTATATGACATGAAGCAAAAAATGCTACCCAAGGAAAACGTAAATCATGGGTATCGACGAAAACATTTTGCACAAACAAATTCGGCGAACAAGAATGCTGAAATAAAATAAAAATAATTACTCTGCTATTAAAATTTGTTACTAGTAACTCACATTGAAATATCTTCCTAAATTGCCAGTGATCTTAGCATCCATTACGTAACAAGCTTCATCCTTACCGAAAAGTTTACGGATCGACCTAATGTAAAGTAATGTCGTATAAAACAGATCTGCTTTGTTATTGTTTAAAAGTCGCTTACGATTCCCTCCCGGAATCCTCATTGATATCGGCGTTCGGATTGAAACTAATCACTTGACGTTCTTGGAACTCGTCTTCAAATTGTTGACTATTAGAACGCGCGTTTTTCATCTTAGCCTTAGAACGCGACATGTACGATTTGCTCGGCGTGAATTCATCATCGTCTTCTTGCTCGGGATTGTATGGCTCCTTAAAATCGATAATAATAACGGAAAAATGGATAAAAAGGCATACCTTTTACCTAATATAAATCAAATATTTAACATTTTGATTGCATGGCACTATTTTCAACCATTCGTAAAATGTCTTGGCAAATAGAGTGCCAATTATAGGTAAATAAGTTTGGAAACTTTATTATATTTTCAAGCTTATGCCATTTTTACCAGCAGTTAATGTTATGAACGAATCATTCCCATTTTCATATGTGATACCTGGAGTTCAAGTAAAATTATATGTTTGTTTTTTTTCATTTTCACTTTAGAAAAAATTTTGATTTAGCTTCCGAAGTGAATAGTCTGTATTAAGAAAAAAGGTCATGATCAGGAATTTACATAAAATTGATAGAAATCAGTCAAGAATCTTTTTTATTTTTATTTTGGATTTATAAATTAGGATGTAGTCCTGATCCGTTACTCGACCAAATAAAATGAATCAAAACAGGTAAAAGGAATTTTTTTTTTAAATTAATGGTATCATATCTGAAAAAACTGTTGGTTTCACTAACGTTGGTCAACAAGACCAAATGAGAGCTTCACATTCAATATCATAATGGAAATATCGCTTAACCTGCGAGCAAAAAGTCTCCAACAATTCCAACGAGGACACTTGATCTTAGGAACTAGAAGGCTGCAAAGATTTTCAGGATTCTAAGGAAATCCATGTTTGTTATTCCGAATGAAATTTTTAGGATAACTAATAAATACACAAACTTCCGACGAAAATTAGAAATTTTACTCGATTCAGAATATACGTACTTTATGAGGCCTTTTATAGGTATTTTTACACTTATAAAAGGATTCTTGTGTGGAGCTCAATTCGATGTGGAAATAACATCTGTGTAACATTCATGTCTTTCAAACCCTCACTGAAGTCTCTCTTCTCGTCCTAGGAGATCGAAGTTCTACACCATCTAATAGCGAACCATTCCTAGGTCAGATCTTATCTTAAAATGGTGCGAACAATCGACAATGATAAGTGCGGCGTATGCCGAACGACTGAACCGGCTGAACATATCATCTTTAGATGCAAAAATTTTGATGATACAACAACCTATATAATATCTATCGTGCTAACAATCCTGCTCATCTCAAGAAACTAACTGCCTTCATCAAAACTGCTTATCTTTCTTTCTAATATATTTTACATTTATCTTCTATCCCTCACTCAGTCTTGCTCCTTTCTTGTCCGATTCTCTTGTTCCAGACTAACGATACTGACCTTGAACTTGCTTACACAATATCTCCACATTCACAAATAATCTGCACGAGCTGTCTTGCTCTCTGATGCTTTCTACTTCTGTTACGGAAGATATAGGCCTACAAATGAATTGCCTCCATCCAAGCGTTTTCAACATACCAAAAAAAAAGTGAAGGGATTCTCAAAACTATCGAACCCACTCTTTACTGTGAACATATCTATACCAATGTAAAGCTCTGAATTACTTCTTTTCGCTTACAATAAATACTTACTTCATCCTCCGGTTCTGGAGGCTCTACTTCGGATTCATAGCCTTCTTTGATTTGTTCCGCCACCTCAATATAATCCAATTCAGCAAAATATTCATCGCCTGCATCCAAACCTCCCTAAAATATTCATACGGCATTAACAATAAAACGCCAGAGATTTAACAGTAACATTTTTACCTCATTGGCTTTGGCTTCGGTAAGAAGATGGCCTGCATAGATGCAAACAAAACTTCCACGTGGTATATCATTGATGCAACGTAAGCCCCAACCACGATTTGAAGTTTTAAACACTTGTAATTTCATCTGCAAAGAATGCTGAACTACACGGTTCAAGCAATTTGATTTACACTTGCAACGAGCATTGCATTCATATATGCCAGTTGGGACATGTTCGAGCAATCGTTTGTATTGGTAGCCCACTTGATTACTTGGCGTATTCGCATTACCGTACTTAGCGCCAGCCAATGTCAGCTGCCAACAAGAACACCTGGATTTATCCTTTAACGATTTCAAAAACAAAGTTTACAATAACCTGGGAAAAAAGCTATATATACTATTACCGAGCAATCGTCGTCACAATCGCAGCCCACAAGAAAATCTTTGTCAGTATTAATATGTACGCCCTCGGTGGGTATAACTTTAGCCGAGTATTTGCATTCTGGTGGCAAAGTATTATCATAATAGTTGACCAACGGTATAGCCATCTTTTCTTGACCCCCTGAAATGTCGCGCTTTTGAACGATAGCACTCTCAATGACGTACTCTGCCAAGCAATTTGTTTCATGACTAAAATCAAAATTGTCTACATTCAAAACATTCTTAGTGAGACGTAAATAATGACGAAGTTCCTTCATATTGCGTAAAATTTTTCCACATGGAGCTCTATAAGCAATCGCCTTCTTGATCTTTTGCCGCAAAATAAAACGTTCCCAGCCTGAGAGTAACGGCTTCGACAGCGGACTGTAAGCACTCAAATTGTGAGTTATATCAATCAAGCAAGAAGGCGAGCAATTATGCACCACAAATTTCCGCGGTGGTAAGTTACGTTTGGCTGTGTAATAAACCACCTAAGCGGGAAAAGTGGAATATTTTTTAAAAAATATATATTTAAAAGGTGCCGGCGATATCGATATACCTTTCCTTTCGGTTTATTTTCGTCTTCTACATAAATGGTGGAATTATTCAAATGCTTAACAGGCATTTGCGAAGCTGTCTGCGATATTTGGCCTTGAACCGAACTAGTGATAGACTCGGGTCTACCAAAAGATTTACGGGCAACAGCTCGTGCTTTTTCCGTTTGCTGTTGAGCCGAGGACTCCTCATCTTGTGTATAACGTATAAATGGCTCGGTACGCTAAGATGGAATTATTTTGAGAAAAATCAAAAATATAAAAAGTACGAAAATTAATACTTGCCCTTGGTAATCGGGATACAGGCACATTCGTATGTTTTTGCAATGACTTTTGATACTCTTTAAAAACTGGACCTAAACGTAAAGAGCCTCGATATATCCATTCGGTGTGACTACGCGTACCTTCGAATTGCATCAACACTAAGCTACAGTCAATGTCAATAACGCGAGCATGCAACCAATATCCATTTGATTGGGTACTCATGGATTGGCCCTTCTGAGTCTGGACCATAGGGCGATTAATAGAATATTGTGTAAGATATTTCTGTATGAAATCTCTAGACGTTGGATGTACATCTTCCCAAACATTTTCAGACACTTGGCATACTAAGCGTACATCTTTATGATACACATATTGAGTATAGCCATCGTCGTAAAATATCAAATATCTAAAGACAAAAACAATAATGAGAGTGATTAGATTTGTGCCACAGAGAAGCTCTGAAGGAAATAGTACTTTAATTGAAGGCTAGAACTTTGTATACTTTCCTTGCAACGAGAAACGGGAGCGTTAAAAGCGGAAGGATCGGAGGGTTGGAAAGGTTCGGAAAATTTCCTTTTGTAAATTCTCACCCCTAACTTTCTTATCGCTCTAATTGCTCAGTCACTGCTACTCTCGGTCAAATCAAAGTATGCAATCATAGCGACTTAGCAATCATTAAATGTCAACCCACCAAACATTTCCCAATGTCTTCTATTTAATATTTGCTCGGTAAAAATTTTTAAGTAAATTAATAATCAAGACACCGAAGAAAGACTTACCGAAATTTATTATTTGGTTTCAAAGGTTCAGCAATTATACCAGGATAGAAAGCACTTTGCACAGTAGTAACCTTTTCTTTACCGCGAGTCAAAGAAGTAGCATCAAAGTAAGCAATAACGCGGGCCCCTTCAAAATGTAATGAAAAACGAAATTTCGTAAACAATTTGATAAGATTTGTTAAGCTTTACCTGTGGGTAGTCTAACTGCAGGAGGTTCGTAGTAAGCCAAATGTTTAGCAGGTACAGTTTTCAACATTTGGTATTGTGATTTTAGGAATTTTATCTTATACTGCTTGGCATTCTTCTGAGATGGAATATTGCTGTCTATTTGTTCGGTTACTTTGCATGGTACCCACCTAGCAATAGCATTATTTTTAACCGCGTAGTAAGTTCCGTTAAGTTGTATAGGAGTCCGTTCAACTTCGCCAACAGGTGGTATTTGCTAAGAGATATCCATGGTTTCTTTAAGTTTAATTTTTTTGAGTGTTCCGGAGGAAAGTTACCTGAACTTCTGGGGCATCAACACCGCTGAATGGCAACCCGCTATTTAAATCCAACGGCTGAAGTTGTCTTAGCTTAATTTTAGGGCATTGATAAAGGGCTTCGTGCATTTTATCGGCCTTTTTTTGCAATAAACGCATGTCCTTTTCTATGCATGAACATTCCACTTCCAGATGCTTCAAACGTTGAGTGAGTATAGTTTTGGACCAAGTAAGTTGACTTTGTATATCGACCTTATTTAAAACGTTCTTGATAGTCTTATCTAATTCATTTTCGATAAGTAAAAAATCATTTTTGGAAAAGCTAGGCTTTGAATTTTCTTCCGCACTTTTAGCCGCCTCAGTGGCATCCTCTTCATCGCTGCTGTCAATAATTTCCACAAATTCTTGACGACCCGTGGGTATGTCTTTTGTAAGTAAAGGATATTTAGCATTCAATAGACCGGAGAATTCCTCAAAAAAGGAAAAAAACAGAAATTTACATAATTTCTCGATGCATAGCTTGCAGTCCAACGAAGAATGAATTTCTCATCAAACATTCAATTACCTCATACATATCCAAAGACTTGTCATAGCACTCAACACATACGTATTGCGATTTGAATTTTTTTTTATTAACCTGAAAGTAGCTAAGCGCCCATAACGGAGCCTGCAGATATTGCTTGTGATTGTGTGGACACTCATAGTTAATGCATTCTTTGTTGTAAAAAATCTCACAGCTTCCATCATCACTTCCGTTAGCGTCCTCTGATTGTGCTACAACCTCAACAAATTGTTTTTCTGCAGTTTTTTCCAGCAAGCTTCCATTTGTTTTTCCATCAATTTCAGTTGTCACTTCCGGAGTCAATTCTTTCATCTCAACATCTTGCTGATCAACTGCCTGTTGCTCTTCGACTTTAGAAGTTTCCATATTTGTTAGAGCGGAGATTTGTTTTTCTTGTACTGAAAGATATGGAGGTTTCTCTACTGGTTCATCATCATCGTCTATTTCAATAATTGGTACAGCTGGACCTTCCACATGTAAAACATCTTCATCTTTTTCATCCATATCCATTTCGTTTACTACTTTGTCTGCTTCGGATAATTTTGTCAACTCATCTGAATTTTCCGCACTTTTCGTTTCATCTACACTATTGGCATTTTGTTCCAATACCATTTCGATTTGTTCATTCACGATCATTTCCGTTTCTTGCTGATCATTTTTATTATATTTATTTTCTTCTTCAATGGAAGTTTCGTCTATAATTAACTTTGTAGATTCTTGGCTGTCGCAGGTTTCTAAATTATCCATTAATTCTCTTTCCTTGACTAATTCCGAGTCATTAGAAATTTGTGGTTTCGTAGATATTAAATTATCCAAATTCAGTTGAGTACTTGATTGTTTACTTTCTTCGTTCATAAATTCTTTTGTTGTTTTATCTAATGACGGCTCGCTTTCTATTACGGGGGAAAAGTCGTCTTGGGGGTGTCCTTTTGCAACAGAATCAAAAAATGATTGAACACTTTCTCCAAGTTCTTTAATTTCTGTCGCGTTTGCCACTGCTGAATCTTTATTTATTTCCTTTTTTTCAAAAGTGTCTGAAATGTTTTTAATTTCAAGATTTTCTTTGGCTAATAATTTAGTTGATTTTGTTTCATTTGCGATTTCCGACGATGAAATTTCATTTTCTACAGGCTTTAATTTTTCATTCATTTGATTGGTTTCTACGTTTTCTAAAATAATTCCACTCGTTCCACTCGTATCGTCGATAATTGTCTGCGGTTTTATATCGTCTGCCATTTTATTAATAAATCTTTAATTGTTTTCTTATTTGTAAAAAATGTATATTTGCTCTTTTATTTCTCGAACGCGTCCATATTTCGGAAAGTCCTGTAAAAAGGTTGCCCAACATTTGAAATTTTTAATTTTGACAGCTTACTTTCTTTGCCATATTTCCTAAATATGATTGACTAATTGCGACAACCTGTAACGTCTTCAATAGTGGCGTTATTAAACGACTCACACTAAGGTTTGCTCTTCTAAATCGCAATACAAGAAATGAGACATAGCTGCATCCCCAAGAGAGGACGGGTTAAATAGTTTTTTTGGCTGCAGTTGCAGTACATCTTCCAGCCCCAGTTCATCAACTTCCTCACTAACACCGCTATCATTTTCTAACCTTAGCATCTTCCGTTGCCAAACTTGTTATACTCAATGTATAATTGTTTTCAAACATATCAACGTCTGCGGGACTATCTAATGATTCATCCATTTGACTATTGTCTTCATAGTTTTCCTGGTTTTTACAGATGTTTCCTAACAAAAAGACTAATATTTATCCCTCGACTTTCCGTGCTATTGAGATACCGCGATAGGCGTGTTGCCAATTGTTTTAAATGGCTGGCATCCCTTATAGGCCTACACTATTATATTTTTGATAATGTGTATATGGAATAATAATAATACAATAATGACACACAACTTCACAAATTTTATGACCAAAAAGATTTATATAACCAACAATAGTTTTTGAAATCGGATAAAAGTTGACAATTTCCTTACGTCTTGTTTTTGTGTTGATAACGTCATAAAATACCCAGTAAAACACAGTAACACATAAATATTCAATTCAATAAAATTTTTTAAACAATGCCGTCATTTCAATTTTTTGTATAAATAATAAAAAATTGTCCCACGTTTTTGTTGAAGTCACTGGAGAGCTGGTGGACATATTTTGGATAAAATTTTTGTACTTTTCTCGATGCAGCCAAAAAATAGCTTTTTTTTTATTTTTGGATGTTATCACAAAATCATTTAATTTTTTAACGAAAACTTCACTTTCCACGTTTCAATTTGTTTCCCATTTTTAAAATTTTTTTTGGTTTATAACGGACGAATCGACAAGACCTGTAAATTGAGAGGACTAAACACAAGTAGCGTTAAATGTAGAAATTTTTCTGATGATTCCCTTTGTTAAGCGGCAAAGATGTACTGGTAGTCAGTAAGGTACTAACAAATTCCGGAAGTATTGGTAGTCAGTAAAGTACTAACAAATTCCCAGAAGATTGAATTATAAACTTGGCTGTTTGTAATATACATAGTAGGAGAAAAAGTATTAAAAGGAAAAACCAGCAGATTTGATAAAGGCAATCAGCTGTTTGAGATGTGGATAATTGCTAACACGAAAAATCTCATATAAGCTGTTGTATAAATTAAAAAAGGAGATAGGTTGTCAAAAGATGTTAACGCGTCTGCATTCAAAAATTCGATGCTCAGCTGATTCGACAATGCTGTATTCATCACAGGTATCAGGTGGCATTGCCTTGATCACTTTTAAGTAGACGTTACCATATGTGTGATTGCCCATGAGTCTGTTGAGTGCTTTGTGTTTCTATGTAGCAGCTTTTGTAACCGTTAGAGACTTCATTATATCTGGGGACCATCCTTCCGAAGAAAGAAGGTCTAAAGATTCTTTCTTACCTTTTCAGTTGGCAGATAGGCCCTGTTTGAATCTGGGAGTTCACCCGAAATGGAAATCGGACTGGGCACAGGCGTCGAGAAGGAGGGACCAGTGCAACGTCCTAGAGGTAAGTGTTGAAAAGTCTATACTTTTTAATAACGTTATACGGAAAGTTACATGAAGCGGAGCAGGCATATTTTATTTTTGATCAGAGTAAAGATTTGTACACGTTTAAAGCTTTCTTTGGGGAAAGTTCGCGTTGCAAATTGGTCATGAATTTGATGACATTTGTTTCAGACTGACAGTTTTTAAAAGTTTTTAGATAGGGTTAGATCGGCATTAATAATTCTACCAAGGAATTTGAAAGCTGCTCTTTGACTAACTCTTGTACCATTAATGCAGGTATTAATAATTTTTTAGATCCTTTTGCAAAGTGGATCACATTAGATTTCTTTGGATTGAAAGAGATGTTTAAGTTAACGCACGCTTCGTAAAAGATTGGCAAGGTTGTAAACTGCCTCGGAGAGGGCCCTTTCTGCTGACACAATTAAAAAATCATCCGTTTGTATATATAGATTCTGTTATCCTGAAACCGATGTAGACTAGCAGTATACAGGTTGAAGGGAATGGGACTCAGGCAGCTATCCTGTGGCAGACCTGCACGGACTTCAAGCGGACCCGAGCCCATAACTAGAATTCGAGATGAAAACAAATTTAAGACCCAGAGTTTAAAGTCTCGTGTGATCAGACCAACGCTCTCAAAGGTTTAGTAGATATCTAGAGCTAGCATTATGATTTTTTTTCCATCTACTTTTTTACTTGAAATAGTGAAGACAACGTCATTTTAACACATGTTTGCAAATATGTGTTTCTGGTAAGCGTAAGAGCGAGCAGGAAAGAAGTTTCTGGTGTCCAGCAACTTCATAAGTCTTTCCCTAATTATCTGGTTTATAACCTTTAATAGAACAGACAAAAGAAATATGGGTCTAAAGTTCATAAAATCTTCGATATTGGAGAGGAGCTGTTTGTCCAACATTCATTTATGACAAAAGGTAATGCCGATAGACTCAGTACAGATTGTACCTTTACTATATTTGATGCCATCACAGCCCGCAGAAAAGGACCCTCTTCTCAGTTGAAGGACATGCGAAAGTTCATCCAACGAGGAAAGGTACACTTCGCCTGCAGAAGGTTGGAGAGAGGCAAAGACTATAGTTTTGCTTGCGAGCACCCGATTTTTAAATAAGCTTAGACAAAATTTTTTCTTAGCACCATTCCATATTACGTACTTATAAGTTGTTCGTCTGACGATGATCATTTAAAAATTTCTAGAAAGGTCTCGTATTGCCCTTATTACAAAGTTCTTGAATTATTTGAGCACGATGACTCCTTTTCACTTTCCTGAGGTGTTTGAAGTCTTAAGGTTCGGGCCGAACCTTGGGGAAGAAGTGATACAGGTGTGAAAAGTAATTGGAATATGATGACTATTCCCAGGGTGAACTTCTTTTCTTACCTCCCATTGATAAGCAATACCATTCGAATTTGAGAAAGTTAAATCTAAAGCGCTACCAGCCAAGGAAACGTCATTAGAGTGAAGGAAGGTTGGCGCGATTTTGTTAAGACAAAAGAAATCAATAAAACTCACGATGTCACAAAGGCTTTGCCCTCGTTGTTCGAGACTGTGTCGCCAAACTGAGAATATCTCTACTTAAAATCACCACCAAGTAGTGCGTTTTGTAAACCTTCAAAAAAGGAAGTCACAAAGTTGGTGCCTTTCATCACAGAAAATCTGCGTAGGCATGTTTAGTTTGAAGTAACAGGATGTTATTACAGGATTAGGCCTGGGAGATGAGGTTTTGAGAACGACTATGAGTACAGAAAGCTAATATGGAATTTGCTTAAAAAGAATTCTTTTTTTATTGAGGGTGGCCGCACCTCTGCATCCATCGAGCTGGCAGTTATGCACCGAATTATACTTTGCGACTTTCAAATCAGACACATTCTCGTCGGATAAGAAAATCTCACAAGGGATGGCAAAGTCAACATAATTAGAGTTAAGAAAAAAATCTGGAGAGTTTGAATTGCGTCTAAAATTTTGAATGTTGTATTGGAAGAAGGATATCATTTGTACTCAGAGGAAGGAATTAAATTCGAATTAGACCCAACTTGCATATAATTTAAGATTTTCTTCATTCAGATCTGAAGAGAATAACTTGAGTATTTTGTTCAGAAGTTTCTCCCTCTCACTGGATTTATAATTGTTGTAGAGGATTGAATGTTTAGCAGGAGTAGTGGGGTGACCTATTGCACTACAAGCTAGTGTGAGAGTAGTGGTTTGTCGTTTGACAATGTTGGCTTGTTTGGGTTGAGATAGATCTGATCTTTGTCTGGCTGCGTAGTTGACTCTCTTTTTGGCGAGGATTGTGTATACGTCCTTCATAATACTTCTTAGTGTTGCTTGAAGTGGGCTTGGTATTTAAGGGTGGAAAGTTTTCCTCATAATCAAAGGACTCTTACAAAAAATTGCAGAATACTTCTCTTTGCATTAGTAAAAGGAGATGTTTTGAATGCCCATTAATTTGTTCTTCTTTCTTCTTCTTCCTGTTTCCTTTTCGAACAGTATTTATTACGAACATTGTGATTATTGCCAACATTACAGAGGCGAGCAGGGGTTCCATTGTCATAATTACTGTCCACACATTATCATAATTACTTCGGAGCTGCCGTTTGTTGGTCTTGCACTAGAATTGTCAATATCCATTGGCATATCTTCATCAGAAGACTCGGAGAAACGACTTTCAAGAAGTTTTTTTCTTTGCATTTTCTGGCAACATACGACTCCTATCGCATCATGAGCCTTTGCAAATTTGTCAAAATCATCTTTCTTTAAAAACATATCTAACTGCCTCAGTCCCTTACGGAGTAGTCAACTTTTGGTCTTCGTGGTAGTTTAAATAGTAGAAAACAGACAACCGATTTATCCAAACAACCAGTAGGGAGGATGACGTCAGAAAGATTCGATGAAACCGGCAAAAACAGAGGAAAGTTTTGTGAGGAAATAAACACTTATCAGCCAACACTTGGTGTCCTAGGTAACGGAAACAGTCAAAGTAGATTATGCAGGGATAGGAGTGCAGAGTAATGTAAGGCTAGTGGGATTCTTCTTGATTTTTTTTATTTGTATTTATCAAAGGTTAAGACTGGATTAAGAAGATTAGCCGCTGTAATAGCTTATTTGCAGTGCAAAAAGCAGCTTTTTACTTGCAAAACATTTCAAAAAATTAATTTATAAAAAAATTCTTAGAAAAAACTTCGAAGCTCGAGCAACGTTGCCCAATAATAAAAGCCGACAATTTCCTTATATCTTTGTTTCTTTCCTCCTGATGGTCTCATAAAGTACACAATAATACATAATAACACATAAATATTCAACCCAATCAAATTTTTCAAACAGTACCACTATTCCAATTCTTTGTATAAATAATAAAAAATTCAAATAATTGACTCACATTTATGTTGAAGCCACCAGCAAATTTTTTTTATTTCCTTGATGCAGTCAAAAAATGTCTATTTTTATTTTTGGGTTTCATCACAACATTCTTTAATTTTGTAACAGAAGCTTCATTTTTCACTCTTCAATTTTCTTTCCCATTTATTTAATCTTTTTTAAAAACATTGTTAACTTTTTATTTTGCATTCTTCAGCGACAATTAATTACTTCGCAAGCTTACACTTTTAAAAAATTGTTTGTATTTATACATAAAAACCGTTAGCTGGTTTTTTTTGCTTATGACAACAAAGTATCAAAAATAAAACGTTTTGTCATTCAACAGAGATGCCCTCCAAAAAGCGATGGTAGCACCATGTTAACGCGTGAAAACAAACGTATTAAGATATTTTGAAAGCAAACACAAGGTGTTAAAGCGTAAACGCGGGGATGTCAAGAATCCAATAAAAACTATGTTAAAAATGGAAGCAAAGTTAAAAACGGACACGAAACTATGTTAAAAACAGAGGCGAAACTTAAAGATGGACGCAAACTATGTTGAAAAGCACATTCAGAAAGATATTTTAATTAACAGTAAACTTGGCTTTTTCTTTTCATGGCTGGATGTTGCTGACCGAGCAAATGAAGAAAAACGGAACGAAAATGATTCATGTTCATCTAAATGAGACGCGATTCATTTTATTAAAACTACACGATATAAGAAAAAGCCATACCAAAGTTTTCGAAGACCCCAAACACGAAGAAATAATTTGCCGGAGTAGTTGACATGGCACTTGCGAGAAGCAAACTTTTGCCACAGAAAGTGTATCCGTTACGATAGCTCTAAGGGAAAAAAGACGTAACGTAGTCTTAATATTGCATTCATATTTACGGCAACATTGGTAACAAAACGGAATGATCAAATCTCAGGCTATCGCCTTTCCTCAGTAAAATTTCAACGCAAAAGTCGTAAGTTCCCCAAATTTAATAAGAAATTTTCTCATAATTTCCAAAAAATTGATGTAACGTCGCGTATATAAATATGGTTTTTAGTTTATATATCGAACAATGTCGAGTGAGTGGATTTTCATTCTATAAGATTGTTTTTGCTAACAAACCACTTAATTGTATATTGTCACATCCAACTTTCACCTAAGCCCAATAATCATTATATATTTTCACTACACCTCTGTTAAATGAGATATTTTCAGTGCACTTCTGTTAAAGTGGTAGAAATTTTCATGACACTTCTGTTAAATGAGAAATTTTCAGTACGCTTCTGTTAAAGTGATAGAAAATTTCACGACACTTCTGTTAATTGAGAATTTGAGGACGATTCAGTTAGTGTGAACATTTACATTATCAGCTGGTTTCTATTGGACAAAAAGTTGGATTGCTTTAGATCGAGCATCAGCAAACCCAAGTGCGCAATATTAATCAAAAATGCTAAAATGCCATTAAATACTTCAAAAACTTTATTTTGTTATAAAAAAACGTTATTACTCTCTATTTTTTATTTTAGGAGCACTTGCGTAATAAAGTAAAAGTTGTAGCATTAGAATTTGAATCGAATTGACCTTAGTTTCATTATAACATTCGATGGCATGTAAGAAATCCCCGATTCGTTATTAATGAAACATATAAGTTAGTAATCAAATCGTTTAGACTGGAAACTGCAGCTGAATTACGCTTCGTTGATAGTTTTCCTCGGTCTTAGCTAATGTAGTGTACTCAATGAATGTATTCAAAAGATGTTGACGTGCAGTTCAAATCGTCCTTCAAATGTCGGCAGAAACTACTTAAAGCCTAGATTTGGTTAGGAATTAGGAAGGATTGGTTGTTTCAAAATTTAAAAAGGTAAATAAATCAATATAACCGTTTCTTATTCACATACGTCTTAATTCTCAAAATGTGCTCCCTACCTAACACTTGAGTGACCGGAAAAATAATTGAAAATGGCATTTATCGGGATGTCACTGAGAAAGTATGCAAAGCATATGCAACACCAACTTCTGAAGCTTAGCCAAACAGTGAATGGCTTGCACTCAAACAGCAACTTGAATATAAAACGTCCGCAATATATGAAATCCATTCAAGTGAATTTGTAGCAAAAAGATACGTTAGTAAAACAAGCTTCAATTTTTCTGAATGAGAGAATCTACAACATCTGTTGCACTATCTAAATACTGCTTCTGCTAGCCATCATTTATTTCAAAAAAGATGGAAGGAAGGCGCTGTAGATTATATTTGCGGGGAAGTAAAACTTGGACTAGTAATAGACCATTTTTAAGAACTTTGGTCTAAAGCTAATACGTTTTGCAAAGGCAGGCATGAAAAATTATCCAAAGTTTAAAAGTAATATCTACATAGGCGGGCTTCTATTTGTAGTAAATTCATTCTTAAACTTATCCGTTCCAGTTTCTACTCTGCGCCTTTTTATTTGTCGTAAATATATGACATGTTAAGTTACTATCTTTATGCCCGTAAAGGGGGTAAAATTTTCCCCTTTTGATTTCTTTGCCGATTCTCTTTAAAAATCGTCTACTGCACAATTGATGCAAGAGTTTCTTTTGTACGCTACACCAGATGTGACACAAGCTATATTAATTTTTTTAGTTGTCGAGTTCTAGCCCAAGGGAGATCTGCAAAGAAAGTTTCTTTTGCGGGCACGCTTTATTTTAAAAAGAAATGGAGAAATTGGTAATTCTCGAAGTTTCTCGACAAAAATCGCTAAGTGCTAGCATTTCAGCGTTGTTTAGTGATGTGAAAAATTTGGAGAATGGAGCAATCTTCTAAACGTCCTCCTATTTAAAGCTTCAAAAGGTTTAATTTTCATTATTCCGCAGCGGAAAATGATCGCCAACAGTCATTTGATCTCAAACTTAATCGTATCAAATTTGCACCAACTACGTCTACTTTTTGAACACCACCTTATAGAAGGATTCTCATAAAACACAATCACTTGTACAGCAAAACGGGCGAATTTTTTACCCCCTTTCGTCAACATAAGTCGATGACAGCAGTTTTTTATAAAAATTATCTGTAGCAAACTTAAATCAAATGGGTCTGTTTTATGGACCTCATCCTGATGAAAAGTAAGATAAGTTTATATGGCAACAAAGTCCAATAGCTCTTTATGACAAATATAAGTAAAGAATAATAACATTTTTAAAAAGAAAAGTGAATTTGCTAAATTCGGACCATATCAGTTCATACGTCGGGGTCCCTCCCATAAAAAGGTTTTCACATAGAATACAAGATGTAATAATTTTTGGTGTATAATCACAAAAATTAATGAATACTTGTGGTGAAAAGGTGTAGAATATTTGGTGGCCAGTCTTGTCCGAACATAAAAGGTTTACATTGGGCGCAATTGAAGCAATTTGGAAATGAGTAAAAAGAAAATCTGATGGCTTTTTCGAATTTTTTATAACAAATTAAAACTCTTTCTAAGTCTTCATGTTTTATTGAACTCGAGACATGTGCACATTTCATTACATCGATCGCTTCAGAAAGTGATTCTGAACTGTGTGATCTAAGATTATCTGTCCGTTCAACATACAGGAAGCAATTGTTGAGATATTTCGATGAAATTTGCGCACCGACTTGTTTTAACCCAATGACACAATTGAAAATATTCCAGATCGCAGCACTCTTTCCAACACTTTTCATGCCATTCATTATTTTGCATCTACCTGTCAACTTGAAGAAACGACGTACGTCCCGTAACTGGCAATTATATAGATTGCAATTCCCTCAAGTATCTTGGATACCGATTCGTGCAGATTCTGTGAAGAGGTTTTGAAAATACAACTCGTCTCATTATACCGTGCGCGAATGCGCAGTCATCTGCAGAATGCACAAAAAAACAAGTAAGAACATTGCAGTCGAACAAAGCCGACCTTTAGATACCCCACACAACGTCGCCTAGTACAGTTATTCATAAAAAAAATAATCACTTTATGCAAACCCATATTTTCCACGAAGGCCAGCATATTGGAGGACACCCGAAATATCACATAGCGAGATCAATATTTAGTAAGCTTCAACTACTACCTAAAAATATTATTATTTTTATCTTCCGTCAGAAAAAATTAGAAAATAGACCATCTCTTCAGATAAGGGTTTGCGTTTCATGGATCTATAAAATAGACCTATCGAAATTCCCTACCGCTTGCTCTCTTGCCAAAAAAAAAATTAAACCTATTTCTGAAGTGGTTACTATTCATGGGCAATATTATATGAAGCGGGATTACAAGCTACGCACCTATACGGTCCACATTCGGCAAAGTTGATTTCTATGTCAATTTACTATTATGAACCATAAAGTGTTGAAAATTATACCTTTTTACCATAGAAAGATTCAATTATCATAGGAGCGGTTATATGAGAATCCAGGCGAATCAAAATTTTCATACCAATTTAGAATTTCGAAGTGCTATTACTGAGTGGGTTTTGTCAAAAAATTTTGAAAATTGTAATATTTTTCGCGTTCCATATAAGCAACTATCCAATGGGGAGTGGTCGAGAAAATGGTACGATGCAAACTTTTTCCAATAGCTTTCGTGGTTGGGCCAGAACATGTCATGGTGCCAAATTTTATCAAAGTATCTCAGACAAACCGAATCACTTTCTGAATCGATCAGCATAATAAAAATTGGGTCTGTCTTAACCCTTTCTGGGTATTACGCATTTTCGCATAAACTAAAATTGCCACAAGTGGTGTAGGGTATAAAACTATATATGAACCTATCGTAAATAGATATTTGATTAATGGATGATATGAAACTTAATGAAATTTATTCTTAAGGAATTTATTTCTTGGCAATTACACATCAATATTTATTTATTTACTACGATTTTATTTAATTCTTGATTTTGATTTATTTTCATTTTTTATATCAAATCAAGTAATCCTTGATTTCACAGTGCTATTATTTTCCTATAAGTAATTGGAAAAGAAAACAAATTAGTATTTATCTGTTCTCCGTATTGTGCAGGTCAATAAGACTGTAGTAACGTTTCGTAAATTACGCGAACTCTCTCTTTGAAAAGAAATACAGTTTAAGCGCAAATTTTTACATAGTGCTAATATAAAATGCATGTTCCTGTGACGTTGCAAACAGTTAGGGCTGCAACTAAAGCTTCCAAATTTGTGAAATATTTCACAACTTTGCCCGAACCGAAAGAACCGACAATTATGTCTGCCACTATACCCGGACCTAAATCTTTAGAATTAAAGAAGAAGTTGGGCGGTATGCAGATGGTTGAAACCGTGCAATTTTTCGTCGATTATGAATGTGCAACCGGAAACTATTTATGCGATGTAGATGGCAATGTTATGTTGGACACCCTTATGCAAATAAGTTCGATGCCATTAGGTTATAATCATCCCAGACTCCTAGGTGTTTTCAATAACGCTAAGAGTGTGAAAACTCTAGTCAATCGTCCAGCGTTGGGGTACTTTCCGGGTAAGGATTGGGCGACAAAACTAGAGAATATTCTTAAAGAGATAGCTCCCAAGGGCCTAGATAATATAACTACTATGATGTGCGGTTCGTGTGCAAACGAGAATGCTTATAAAAACATATTTATCACTTATATGCGAAAGAAGCGAGGCGAAGATGCTTGTTTCACTGACGAAGAAATTGAAACGGCTATGAGAAATTGCCCACCAGGCTCACCTAATCTAAGTTTGCTTTCATTCAAAGGTGGATTTCATGGTCGCACGATGGCTGCCTTGGCTACCACGCGTTCCAAATACATACATAAAATCGATATACCATCGTTGGATTGGCCCATGGCTCCCTTTCCAAATTATAAGTATCCCTTAGAGGAGTATGAGAGATGTAACAAAGAGGAGGATAAAACATGTTTAGCTCAAGTCGAAGAGCTCATTGAGGCATATTGTAAGAAGGAGAAACACGTTGCAGGTATTGTTGTTGAACCAATACAAGGCGAAGGTGGCGATAATCATGCATCTCCAGAATTTTTCCAACAATTACAATGCATTTGTAAAAAGAACGACATTTCGTTATTATTCGATGAAGTTCAAACGGGCGGTGGTTGTACCGGTAAATTTTGGTGTCATGAACACTTTGATTTACCCTCGCCACCCGATGTGGTCACGTTTAGCAAGAAATTACAATTAGGTGGTTTCTTTCACACTTCGGATTTTCGCCCTCGAGAACCTCTACGCATTTTTAACACCTGGATGGGTGATCCCGCAAGAATTCTTTTACTCGAACAAATCGTTACCGTTATAAAAGAGGATAAATTATTAGAGCAAGTCGAAAAATCGGGTAAAGTTTTAAAAACTGGTTTATTGCAATTGGAAAAGGAATATCCACATTTAGTAAATTCCGCTCGAGGCCGTGGCACCTTTTTAGCCATCAGTGTCGAAACACCGGAATTACGTGATACTATAGTTGGAAACTTAAGAAAATTGGGTATAATTACGAGCGGATGCGGTCAACAGTCTATACGTTTCCGGCCGGCTTTAATTTTTCAGGAGACACATGCCAATATTGTACTTGATCGTTTACGCAAAGTTTTGTCCGAAATCAAGAAATAATTTATAGGAAACTTATGCCATTATAAAGAAGAATCAATATACACCAGATAATAAATAAAACATGAAGTTACCATGCATTTGAATAAACTTATTACGAGTGGTTATCTTAATTGCTTTTCACTTTTTTTCATTGTACTCATCACCGAAGGGTGGACGTTTGTCAAAACGTTTGCAATGTCCGGAAGGAAGCATCGGAGATCCCACAAAGTATATATATTCTTGATCAGTATCAAATTGTAAATCAATTTAAGCATGCCCTTCTGCCCGGCTGTCACTCTGTCAGACTGTCTTTCGGTCTCGCCGTCTGTCGTTCCGTGTAATGTCTTTTGTAAACATTCTCCTGGCCGCAAAAATGAAGCTATCGACTTCAAATTTGGCAGAAACATTAGAGAATCCTGTGCGTAGGTTTATATTTTTAATAAGTAAAATCGGTCAAAGGACACGCCTGCCACAGCACGTAAAATGAGAACACCCCTGTTTTTCAAAGGGAATCTGCACAAAAATGGAAAAAATAACTACGTCTACTCAATATTATAGTGTATCAAAACTTAATCATTTTTTCTATACCAGAAACAAGCTTCTGCGTGTTATAAAGGTATTGGAAAAATAATTAAATTTTGGGGTTTCAAAAACCCCATAAAGTATACAAATTCTTGGCCAGTTACAACTCTTGAATGCACCTAAACATTTTCGTCTTTTCGTCTGCGGAACTGTGTAGTATTCGTGATAAACATTATCCCGTTAGCGAAAGTGAAGATATCTCCTAGCATAGTTGGAAAATTTGTTGAAGGGCACGCCTACAACAGCTACACGTCACGCAACAAAAAGCTGATAACATCTTTGTTTTCCATGTATTTTGCTTGTTACTCATAAAATACAAAAGATCCACGCGATAAATTTCAGCTTGTATTTTAAAAAATGGAAAAGTCACCCACGCCGATCCAGTATTAACGAGAATAAAAGTCTAATCCTTCTGCTTTCTTTTTAGTCTTTTTATGGTAACGATGATGGATATAAAGCATTCGATAACGACCGAACATAATTTTCTTGCTCATTAATTTTTATCCTATTCTTTATCATTTCAGTTCACTACCTTTGTTACCAAAGTTAACGCCGGAGGGACACAGTATGTTTGTTATAAAATTGCTTGATTGCAATGCGTCCAATTACGATTTTGCGGAGATCGCCAGATTGTAGGTTGTGTTAGATTTCGACAGGATGCAAAATGTATAAAACGAAACGGTATTGCTCTGTCAGTTATTAACAATATTCACAGCGAGACACAGCGTCTCGCAAGCTGCTTCATCAAAGATAATTCTGGAAATGTCGATGTTGAAAACGTGGCGCGATTGGAAGTCAGTCATTTGTCAATTTCATGTCATAACATCGCTGCGGAGCTAAACAATGGCCAAATTCCGAACCATTTACGTAGGGCTGGCTGGTTACAAAAATAAGCTCGATATTTGCTTATCGCATGAATTAAAAATGAAAAATTTAATGGACCGAATCCTCATTTTCGAATCATTGCCGAAGTGAAACAAGATCAGGCCATTTTGAAGGGGATTGAACGAAAAGCGGTGGATCGAGGAGTCATTAATAACGCGCGAAAACACTTATGGTTCAAGTAAAGTAAAGCTTCAAAAACGATAGCAAAACTCAGGTGGACGCCACTTAAGGAAATGTTACGTTATGTGATGGAATTAAAATGAAATTGTGGATCATGAGTTGCTCTAACCTGGCCTGGACGATTAATACCGCGCTACGCTAATGTCATCAAAAGGTGCAGAATTGATTAGTAGAACAACTAGAAAACACAAATCTTTACTAACTCGTTATAAAATGAGAAAAGTTAGCTTGGAAACCTTAATGCTGACTTAAACCTGACTACTACTTATTTCGCTCTCTTTAAAGCTCTCTTACAAGTTGACTCTAGCATCAAAATGATCTACAAAAATCTCTTCGTTCCCTTCATTGCCCAGAGATCTCAGAAGCCCTTCAACGACCGCATAACAGTTTTACGAGAAAAATTACAAAAGATTATGCCGTAATGTCGAAATGCCGTAAATTTGGTTAAGTAAATAAAATATGGGAGAAAGAACGCCACGAAGTTTTTCCCTTTTCCAGACGGAGCGGTACCTGTTCAATAAATTCTTTTTCCATCATCGGAAGATGAGGGAAGAGTGTCCATCTGTTTGCCTGTCGTAAACATTCGCCTGGCCGCAAACATACAGCTATCCACTTCAAATTCAACACGAGATATTGCGAATTCTTGAATACAGGTTGGTATTCAAAAAGGACGAAATTGGTCGAACAACATACCTATAGTACTACCTAAAGTGAGAACACCTCTGTATTTTCAAAAGGAATAAAAAAATTATTTTTTCATTATTACTCACAAATTATAGCAGATAAATGTACGAAAATTTGAACGAATATGTAAGTGGCGACACTGTAGTGCGTGTACAAAAATTGGAAAACTTGGCCGCGCTTGTCCAATATTATAGCGTATCAAAAATTAATTGGAGTGCACATAAGCATGTCGGCCCGTCCGTCCATCCAACTGTTTGTCTGACCAACTGCGTGGTATCTATTGCAAGCATTCTCCCGTTAGCGAAAACTTTTTCTTATAATTTCAGCATGCCGCACAAATGCTTTTCAGTCATTCCATCGCTATGTTTCAACAACCAAGATCTGAAGCTTTTAATAAATGGCCGTCGTTCGCAAGTGGATGTAATGTGCGATAGTGAATCATCGGAATTGGTAGACGACGTTATAACCATTCCTGGCACGGTTTTCCCACAACCCTTGAGGTATCGTGACAGGCGCGTTGCCAATTATTTTAAATAGTTGGCTCCCCTATAGGCCTACACCATTATAGACTTACTTTAAAATTATAATATATTTATATAATACCTGCCAACATAACAACACAGCTATTTGGTGACCATTTTTCCACACGATTTTAATGGGATTTTGTTCTATTAGGTGTTTGCAAAATTTTTAATTAGCAACTTCTGCAGCTAAAAATGATAAAAATATGGGAAATACACAGCGGTTGATTTGGATATTTTTGACCATGCTCTATATAAAATAACAGTTTTCCATTTAATATTATTGATTTATTGAACGTACGTCCACGTTAATCATGGAGCGCTCAAAAATCTTCTTCTTTCAAATTCATTTGTTTTGTTGTTTTTTTGAAGAAATCTGTCAACGGTTTAAAAATTCCGATACGAGTAGACTGAAAATGACATTTTTTGGTCATTCGTTGCAAGAGTTGTTCAGCATACACTGTAGCAACTCGAATGGGAACTTCTGTCACACCTAGGGTACTCAACAGACATGGCGACCCCTGATTAGCACTTGTCTGCATCGACGCAGCATGGCTTGGCAGACACGCGGATCCGCAAAATTGGAAAAGTACGAAAATGGGTCGGTGGGTGGAACCCTGTCAAACCCTGTCAATATAAGTTCTTTCGACACGATATCGCCATGCTACCAGAAAGATTGTAGAAAAGAGCTGCAGAGGCGTAGAAAATGATGGAAATTATTTTGAATAATATATATAAAACCAACCTTCCGCAATAAATGGCTTTTTGAAATGAAAAAATTATCAACATTTTTGCAAACACGTAATTAATGCATGTCCCTTTCATTGAATTCTCTCAACAGGTGAAACCTCGTTCCTGTTTCGCACTATAAAATAGTTAAAAGTTAGCTAAAGGTTAAAAAACTGCGTTAATTAGGTTCCAAACAGTGTGACGTAAAATTTTGTATTGTGTCAAGATATAACTGATATTAGCGATCATTTAAAGTGCATATAACCCTGTTCAATTTTTTTTTCTACATGGGTGTAACAAAATGTCTATAAGAATGGTAATTTGTTGTTTTTACCAATTTTTGCAACTGTTATTTTGTTCAAAACGAATATTCAACCCTGATAGCATTGGATTTTGTCTGTATTTGCAAGTGGTAGGTGTTGATAATAATTTATATTATTCTAATCAAAAAGAAAACCTATTTTAAACAATAATTCTAATATTTTATATAGAACAATGGCTTTTGGTGACTATCCAGCTGAATATAATCCTAAAGTGCACGGACCATATGATCCAGCACGATATTATGGCAAACGTGAGTTTTCATAATAAAAATTATGTAATAATAAAAACGTCAAATATTTTTGAATAAAGCTGATACTCCTTTCGGGCAAGTAAAATTAAGCGAATTGGGTGCATGGTTTAGCCGTCGTAATAAAAGCCCTAACGCTTTAGCAGGAGCAATGAGTCGTGCTTGGTGGCGTTGGCAACATAAGTACGTGCAACCGAAGCGGGCTGGTATCGCACCATTTTTCCAAATAACCGTCGCTGCTATGACTTTCTTCTATGTCATTAATTATGGCAAAATGAGACACCACAGAAACTATAAATATCATTAAAAACGGCATAATTTAATTATCGCCTAGTAACTGGAATGCAGTAATGTGGGTACTAACCATACATATGTTCTGCCGAAAAATTTATAGCTTACATTTATTCTCCTTTCTTATATACTTATATGAAAAACTACATTCGAAAAGGAATAAAAAATAAAAGAACATATTGTGGTAGATTTTATTCTGCATGCTCTCTTGTTTTGACAGATACAAGAATTGTTCTCAAACAAGCAATCCTCTTGAATAAATTTTTAGATGAAGGAAGTAAATTTATGTTCGCTTTAATGGGGAATTTGTCCACTTATCACGTTCATCATGTAAATATGAGTCCTCCGTTTCTCGAAATGTTTGCTGAGGAGAAATTTGATCCTATCGTTTTAGAAGTTTTTTTTTCTAGCTATAATTTGTAAGCTATTAAAGGTGGTATTTTAACACATTTGCGATTTTTGTTCAAATTAAGGTTATTCAGCGAAACTGGCCAATATGAATGATATCAATATGGTGAATGTCAAACATAGGTAAACGTAAACATCAGTTTCCTCGTCACAAAAGGGATGGCAAAATTAGTACATGTTCAACGGCAGAACGTTAAAAGTTGTGCGTAGCATTTGCAACATTTTTTGAAGTTGAACATAATAAATCCTTGAAAGACGTATATGGACGATATTCCTCTCCACTACACACCTTGAAATAAACGAATATTTCTTTTGTTACGATAAAGTATAACATGGGCCGTCCACCAAGGAAAATATAAGAGCCTTCTTTGACATTTACATAATTGTTTTTAAAACTTCATAATATACTTTCGTTTAACTAAATTTTTAACTTGAATTTGCGATTTTGGTTTTTCTGTAACTGAAATTAGATTTAATACTTCGTTAATAATGTGCACAAATATGTTGTAACAATTTTTAAACTATTAAATGCCAGATTTTAGGATTAAATGCCGAAAACTTTATATAACAAAATATGTCTTCAGTTCAAAAAATGCAACTCTGGTTAAATATGATTTTGTTAAAAACTGCATCATATTACAATAATTAATCTTGGCGACAAGTTTCTTAAAATGATGAGCTCCAGCGAAATTCGGGAACTGATATCACTTACTGCCGAAGGCTTTCAAGAGCATAATAGTTCACTATTCGACCAGTGTAACAAATGCCTTTTGAAAACTTATAAAAAGCTTGGAGCGGTTTGCCATGAGCAAAGTGATTATTCTGAAAATGCTTTGAGTGCAAATACCGAAAATCGTATCTACTGCAATGTTATGAGCTGTCAAGAAGTTTTCGATAATATATCGTCTTATCAAAGCCATTATAATACTATGCATCGTTTCATATGCCGTGAATGCAAAAAGTCTTTGCCTACTGAACACTTACTGGATTTGCACATATGCGAAATTCACGATTCGTTTTTTGCAGCTCGCCTTACAAGGGGGGACAGCGTTTATCTCTGCTTCTTAGAAGAATGCAAAGAAAAATTTCGTAATCCCACACAGAGAAAAGAACATTGTATTAAAGATCACAAATTCCCTGGAAATTTTCGTTTTAACCAAACATCTGCCCTGAAGACAAAATCAAGGTATCCGAACGCCCATGTCAACAGTGATCCAACTTGCCAAACTGAAGAAGGAGAGGAGCAACGCAAAAATCGTAATGTAAAGACGTTTTCGTTTGGTCAGCATAAGGAAAGAACATTTCACTTACATAAACAGAATAAACACCAAAAAGATGTCAATGGGACTCTTGAAGATATGAATACATTAAAAAAAGCATTAGATGAAGTTCCATTATAATAAACTATATTCTAAAATCATGATAATGTACACAATAATAAATATATTTATATACCTTAAGAACTTTGTTTTTATCATTTATTCTTGGAGCTGAGCCTGTAAGAGTTTTAGAGAAATGATGTACATAATTCCCTTCATACACAAAAATAAATAATACAAATAACACTTACTTCGCATTGGAGTTTGCGTTGATATAATGATAAAGCACTACCAGGAGAAATAGGAAAACTCCTAGAAAGTTGGAGAATATGGCCAATTGGACATCCGTAATCATTTTCTAATATTTAACTAGCACCAAGCTATGAAATGAAGCCGACACGTCATCCAAAACAGAAGAACAGAAATGTGCAGATATAGTTTTAAATTTAGGAACAATATTTTTCTAAAGGTTTTATAAAGTAAATACCTGTTCCCTTTTTTACTTTCAATAATAATTTATTGTTATATTTACTATATTTCAACAACAATCTTTTATTTACTTTGTTAGAATTCTACAATGCACACACGCGAGTAATGCTATACTTCAACCTATTCTATCAGAAAAGCTAATTAGACTTCCCATTTCAGTATCTGGCAACACTAACTTTTAAGCAGGTCAAATTCAAATTACTTTGCTGACAGCTATTTTCCAGAGTGATGTAAGTGATTCTTGGCTAACTTTTTATATTGCTACAAATATATATAACATTGATTTTTTATTTTGTACGTTATTGTTAAAGAGTGTTGCATTATTCCGCTTAAATTATTATTATTATTATTATTATTATTATTATAAATTTAGCCATAGAATAAATTCTAAGACTAATGTCTTAAAGCACCAGCATCTAAGGCTTTCGGCTTTTTAATTATTATTAATTTTATAATTATTATTATTGTTATTATCTGCTTAAACTGATACATAAAAGTGTTATATTTCCGATTTTGTCGCCAGTGCTCAAGTCTGGTAAGGCTTAATTACGCAATTTATGCTTAAGTACATAATTTTTTTCTACTCAACTCGATAAATCATTTGTTTTAGTTTTCTGACACGCAGAAAAAGAAAAAGAAGACAACTTTGTTAATGATGATTTATAGTGCAATAAACGTTTTAATATTTAAATTTTAAATATTTATTAATATGTATTTATTTATTTATCAATGTAGATATGTTGCAGCTTTTTTCATCTTTTTAATCATCGTAGGTGACCTATCCTACTTGTGATAGAAATATATTTATATAGTACGAACGTAAGCAATCGCCAGAGACTCACTTTTGATTCACTTTTGAATCCCTGCTCACAAGAGTTCTCTGTTAAGAAGTAGAACTTTATTAACAGAAAGATATTATTTTGCACACTCTATGATCTATACGGGTGAAGAATAATAAGTTCATTGTTATTCATCACTTAACTATGCTAAATTTGACTCCTGTGTAATCTTGGTAAATATAACGGTTTTAGGAGTTGTTAGCAACGAAGGACATATTATTATGCCATATTGCCATCTTTACTAGTGTGTACGAATAAATGCTTCTCCTTACATAATTGGTAAGATTACATTGATTTATAAACATTCTGTAGCTGTTTTTCTCTCAAATTCACGTAACATGCATTGATTTGTAAACATTCTGTAGCTGTTTTTCTTTCACATTCACGTAACATACATTGATTTGTAAACAAGACTCTTCTCGTTCATGTAAAACCGTTTGTACTTAGTAATTTATGTTAAGAATTCAGCCTTGTGTTATAGGAGGTGTTAAATTCACTCACGAAAAGCATTTTAGTTAGGGAGATTTTGTAGGGCTTTCGAAACACTTCGTTCCTTGTTTTTGACAATCGACGAAAGAGAGGAAAGAAGAATAAGTATACAGAGGACGAGGTGTTTCACACGTTAGATAGATTGGATGTAGAAAGATTTCAGACAAATTGTTTCCAATAATTTATAAATTCTGTAGAAAAAACAAAAGAAAGTTTAATTTTAAAGATATTAAATAAGTGTATATGCAATTTTATATAGATTCGCATTTTCATCGAACACGCTATGGATAGAAAAAAAACAAGTGAGATGGCGTGATGTGAAGAAGAAAATGAACGAGCTTAAGAAAAATAAAAATAAAGTTTTAAAGTTCGATTGAAGTTATATATGAAAAAAAAACTAGAAAATTCTCCAAAAAAACCATCCTACAATAACTTGGTACATAAAATGTTTCAAAGCACGACTGATTGCAATTTCTTTTTTCTTTTGGTGTGCAAGCATCTATAATGCAAATAAAAGACAATCAAAAATATGAAAATAGCGACAATCGCCATCTTGTCGCCGAAATATGAGACGAAAATTTTGTAGCGAAAAAAGTCCGGTAAACTATGTAATAAAGTGGACGTGTTAGGATAAAGTAATTTTGGATTAAATATAAACCCACTTACCAAATGTTTGTCAAATTAAATATTAATTAATATTACTTTAATACTCAACACACGCATGCATAATGCAAAGAAAATAAGCGTAAAATTTTGTTGATCATTCTTTGTATTTGGAAATATTTATATGTTCCTTATAAACTGCACTTTGACTAAATACAAATCACCCCAATATGAACAAATGTCATGATTTGACTAAAGTATGTTTATTTTTGGCGAGTCCTCTTAAGGAATTAATGCCATATGATTAAAGAATGCTTGCATTTAAGAATTATGATTGTGAAATTTTTGACATTTGAATTTGACGCTTCATTTCTGACACGTGATTTATGCATGGATCCTCTTTATGATGACTTATTATAAAATTAACTAAGTACAAAAAGAACATGTAAGTGCGGCCATTCAATTTAATATTCATTATAGTTATATAATAGTGATATACTTAGGTTATATGTAAGAGTAATTACACATATACATATATTGTTATATAAATACACACACACATGGTTAGAACTAAATAGATTGATTTGTAGCTATTATGCATTTAAACACATTAAAGATATGTAAAAGCAATAAAATGAAATAAATCATAGTTTATATTATAAATGAGAGGAAAATAGTTTGGGTATTTTCGGACCCAACTTTGGGATCTCCTACACGCATCGTGGGCCGGAGGAAACCATTACGTATGGCTGGCTATAGAATGGCCCTGGGCTGGGCCCGTTTAATAAGATAGGTTTTGTCCGTCCGCCTATACGCGCAAAGGTTAAGTACATGCCATGAGGTGTAAACGCCTGAGGAGTGTCCGTGAGACAATATTGAAAACCCCCCATATCTTCCGAAATAGCCAGCTCAGCAAAGGCACGTACATCAGTTCGATCCCCGTTAAGTGGCACACACCAGAGACCCTAGAAATAATACAGTCTGCAGTTTTACGATTAGACAGACAAATAGGATTTACAAACATTGCGTGTTACAATTGGTAATGCCATATAAACGCTACTGATTGCTTTAACAAGTGTAGAAATCAATTATCGCTAATTAACGTTCTGAATGAGTAAACATGAATTTTGTGTTTCTTCTTCTTCTTATGTTACTCTCAACGTAATTTTTTGACAAAATCATAAATGCGTAATTTAAAGTATAGCTTCCTTTTTCGTTTAAAGCGTTTGTTTGGGTTTACATTTGCTTATAAATTTGCAATTAATCACTATATATTGAATGCATACGGCTGATATTTAAATAAGTTAGGAAAAATAACCAAGGTAAATAAAAATAAGAAGCTATTTTTGTCACTTTTGCTATATTTTAGTGATAAGAAACTGTACTATTATAAAAATCAAAAAAAAAAAAAAATATTTAGCTTTGACTATAAGACTATAACTATAAGAGAGTATATTTAATAGCAGTTTTGAATCCGTTTAGCAAAATAACCGAAAGTCATCTCACAATGGTGAATGCTGCCGCATACGTAAAGCAAAACCAATTGAAAAACGAAAGCGTAACCTAATTTTAAGATAGTTGATGTTTTACTTTTCCTTTTCACATATTTTATTTTATATCTATTTGTGTGCATGTGAAATATTTAGTGTTGCTGCTGCAGTAATAAACAATTTTTGCTTTATACTTCTTTTCCTTGCATGGACACGTTTATTTACGAAAGAAAGTGGAACCGTAAAAAATTCATAAACTAAAAATAGAAACAAAAAATAAGCAGTATAACAATACTTTTAGTCGAAGTTATTTTAATCCATAACGGCAACATGAATTGTTGTGTATGTTTAATTAAAACTCCAAAGCTTCCAACATTGAATATATTCGGTGAAGACGGCGTGAATCTAGAAATATGTAATATCATAGAGCAGCATTTATGGTTTAAGGTAGGTAGCTTTTTCAAATAAATTTTAAAAAATTTTTCGGCTAAATTTTGCTCGGTTCATATACTTTTTGATATAGCCGCAACCGAAAAATGCGGAACCTGAAATAATATGTTATGAATGTTGGGAAAAACTTAAAGATTTTCACGATTTTTATCAAAGTGTACTTAAGCTCCATGAAAATCATGCTATGAGCATGAGCAATGATGGTAATACTTCTGAATGCTCCATTAAAATAGAAGATGTCGATCAACAGGAAGAGACGATGGATTTTGGAATTGAAGATCAGAACCATTTAGAAGAAATTTCTTTAAATGTTGCGAAATGTGAAATGGCTGAGGAAACAACAAACACAATTGAACCGAAAAGACAAAGTCTAAGGCGACTCAGAAGTAAATCAGTTTCCGCGGAAAATCGAATGAACAATCTAGAAGAGGAGGATAAAAATTCTGCAATAATTGCAAAAATTAGTTCCCAGGTGGACGGAATAAAAAAACGACCAAAAAAACAGCGTGCAAAAGCTAAAGTTTTATTGCTGGAAAATGAAAATCTTATAAAAAAACATTTAAAAATGCTATGTGACCTCTGTCCTTATACAGGAACTGATTTCACTGATTTAACTCAGCATTTTAAAGAACAACATCCTGGCATGAAGTCGTACATTAAATGTTGTACGCGGAAACTTAACTGTCCTTCAGATATAATACAACATGCCCAACTGCATGAGGACCCGAATTGTTTTATGTATTTATTACTGCCTTTTTAAAGTTTTATCGATAGCAACCAAAAAGTGAATATATTTACAGGTGTGAAGAATGCGGTCGAACATTTTCTAATAAGTCCGGGCTTAAGGATCATCATTTACAATACCATGAACCAGAGGAGAATTTAAATTTTGCTTGTGATATCTGCCCACGAAAATTTGCTAGACATAATTTATTGCAGCATCACAAATCGAAACATGTTCCTAAAGATCAACGATCCTTTTTCTGCAATACATGTGAACCGCCCAAAGCGTAAATATTGCTCCCATATTATTATTGTTGCATTTCTTTGACTCAAAGCATTGTTTTCTTTAGCTTCGCCAACGAATATATTCTACAAATTCATATCAACTCTCGCCACCGTAAAGCCCCAAATGTATGCCACGTTTGCGCGAAAGCAATACGTAGCAATCAATCTTTTGAAAAACATGTACGTTCACATTTCGAGGATAGCGGCCCTCGTATAAAATGCCCGCGAGAAGATTGCGATAGTTGGCTTAAAGATGATGAAAATTTAAAACAGCATTTAAGGCGTTTCCATTGCGCAGACCAAAGTCTTGAATGCCCCAAATGTGGACGTTTTTGTAAAAGCAAGCACTGCTTAAGTAATCACTTGAAAAAAACTCATTCTACGGAAGTGTTTACATGTGAAGAATGTCAAAAAACGTTCAAAAGTGCCAAATCGTTAAAAGTATTCCTTGATTTAAATCAAAATGAAAGTAGATTTTTAATGCTCTTACGATTTTTTTATTTCAGGAACACCGTGCATCACACACTGGCGAACCCTTGTATAGTTGTCAGTTTTGTTTACGTAGCTTTAATTCCAGTGCTAATATGTATTCACATAAAAAGAAAAAGCATCCAATTGAATGGGAATCATTATGTCAACGTAATAAAGCGTCGCGATAAGGATTTGTTTATTAAGTACAACTTAAATAAAGAACATAAGTTGATGTTATAAATTTTGAATTTGGAGACATTCAAATCTTCTGTTCTGGTTGTGAAAACTCGAAGGAGTCATTATGCTTTGTTTTTTTCAAAACTTCATCGAGGATAGTAGTTGAGTTCTTTTAAAATATGTCATCAGGGCTTGCGAAACTCTTTTCAATAGGTAAAAATATTGTACAATGCAAAATGAAACAACCAATATGATTTCAAAGACAAATGGGAGAGAAATTTGGGAACAATTCATGGTTTTGCTCTTTAGTTACAAGTACAAAGCTGAGCTGTTCTTCATTTCAGAAATATGTAAAAACTTAACGTTTTAATAGCATCCTTTTCAAGATTGGGTTGGTACCACCCAACTATTCCTAAATTATTCTTTAGTAGTAGCTTTACATGTAAGAACTACGAATCACACTACAAATATTTAATTGCAGAAATTTTCCACACTATGCTTGATCAAGTTGTAAGTTGTTCAAAATTTCATTAAAATATAACTTTTTGCTATACGCAAATGAAATATATATAGGAAATATACATAGGTTATATATGACGCTATCTTCGATATTATCGTTTCGATATCGATTCGAGGGAAAAGAAGTAGAAAATGGCGAAATGCAAAAAACAATTAAATTTTGCCAGAGGTGATTATAGTCAAGGAATTAAGTGCACTAGCAAGAAATCAAGGTTGATCAAAGGGTTTGCGAACCTTTATGGGGTAGGGACATTACAAAAGGTTTTATTTCCGTTCTGTGTCAGGCCAGGTGTGTGCAAGGCGAATATTCCGAAGTTTTTATTAAATTGTGGGAAGATTACGACGATGTCAAACGTTCTCAAAACGATAATCCTAATTGTTTTAGTGACACACAAAAATACATTATATTGGAATGGGGTAAGCCATCGATTTCTACTAAGACCCGACACTCCGGACATCTCAATTCCTGATAGATAGTTACCTTTAAGTCGGAAAAGACACGAAGCTTTATAACAAGACCATAGACTTTGATTGATGAACAACAGCTGTTTGACATTTGCGGAGCATCTTCACTTACTTATTTAGTCCTTCAACGTACTTATTATCCGCGATCAATGGATGGGAGAGAGTCAAAATGATTCATCATGAACTGTCTATTCGATGGAAACAATAATGCCTTATTCAATCCAATCCACAAACGTACGTTAGTGATTGAGACGATAGCTCTACGTTATTAAGACGTATTAACGTAAAATGATGTAGGTGCACTCCGACGGAAGGAATATCTCAGAAAATAAATATCTCCGACCATAAATATCCGACATCATAAATACACTAGACCAATATATGTACGCATAGTTCCTTTGGTCTGGTCTGAAAGTCAATTTTCAATTGCTTTATCTCCATCCCAAAATAAGTATGAAATCACAATGGGTGATATATTAGGCTTAAAGTTTACAGTGACATAACTTCCCGATATGCTGCATGAAATTGTGCGAGGTAAAGTTAGATTGCAACAGCGATGCGAATGCTGATCTTATTTAGCCATAGAAAAAATGTCATTCAAAATTTTTGTTATTAAAACACTTGTAATACTTAAAATGGTTAAAACTCTAAGGCGAAGATTGTTCTTCATTAGCAAAAAAAAATTGCTTGAAATGGTTAATTGCTCTCACTTTCATCTAAGATAATCCTGACTTTGGCCGTTTCGGAAGAAGCTTATCAATTTGAGCATCGTGACTTACATTGGGGCAATGTTCTTGTTCTCAACACTGAGGAAAAGTATATTTCATATAAACTGGCTGGTAAAGAGTTGATTTTACCTACAAAAGGCGTTTATATCGCCATCATCGATTTCACGTTATCGCGTATAACTTACAATAACGGTTGCTTATACAATGATTTATCGAACGATGAAGAGCTTTTCACCGCTGCAGGTGACTATCAGTTCGATATATATACCGCATGATGCGCAGAATTTTGAAGTAAGTTAAATTTTTTTTTTATTGTTATATTCTAATAGTTGAATTAATATTTTTCCCATTTTAGCGATCAATGGCAAAAATTTGAGCTAAAGACAAATGTATATTGGATATCATACATAATAAAAAAATTTATTTGCGGTGTTTCCTATAAAAATGATAGTTCAAAAATTCAATGATTTATCGAACGATGAAGAGCTTTTCACCGCTGCAGGTGACTATCAGTTCGATATATATACCGCATGATGCGCAGAATTTTGAAGTAAGTTAAATTTTTTTTTTATTGTTATATTCTAATAGTTGAATTAATATTTTTCCCATTTTAGCGATCAATGGCAAAAATTTGAGCTAAAGACAAATGTATATTGGATATCATACATAATAAAAAAATTTATTTGCGGTGTTTCCTATAAAAATGATAGTTCAAAAATGCCCTCTCAATACGTAAAAAAGTTAAAACAGTTTGACGAATTGATTCTAACTCACAGCAATTGTGTAGACTGTGTCAGTCAATTATTGAAGCTTTAATGGCAAAAGGACTTTATTTTTTACGTAGACAATATGCAGATAAGATGGTTTATTTACATAATTTGATATACTTTTTGCATTGTATTTGCATTAAATACCTTTTCTTCGCTTTTTTAATACTTTTATGTATACTATATTAGGTATTACTAAGATTTTAATGAAAAACGGTTTTATTTTTTATGTAGACAATACATAGGCAGAAAGCTTATTACTGTAACAAACTATTTGCAATTCTTTACAACTCTTTGTTTTTAGATGCTTTTATGCATAGCAAATTAGCTAATTACTAAGATTTCGATGAAAATTGTTTTTAAGTTTTTATGTAGACGATATGCAGGCAAGTATATTACATTTTTGACTTTTTACTGAACTTCATTTTTATATAAACAATGCACCTATTTGTATAACCTAGTATACTTTTTGAACTGTATTTGCATTTATTATCTTTTATTTAAATCCTTTTATGTGTATACTGTACTATATCAACTTCAATTAGTAAAAGTTCATTGAAAAAATGCTTTATCCTTTTTATGTAAATAATATGCAGTTAGTTTTTGAATTTTATGTACACTTCATATGTCTCTTTTTTAATTGCTTTTAAGTAAAATTATTTTCTTTTATATATAAATAATAATGATATATATAATATATATAAATAATAATATATATAAAAATTCTATTCCTCCAAAAATTCTATACCAACAAAAATTCTATTCCTCCAAAAATTGTATACCCCCAAAACTTCTATTCCTCCAAAAATTCTATACAACCAAAAATTCTATTCCTCCAAAAATTCTATTCCTCCAAAATTCTATTCCTCCAAAAATTCTATTCCTCCAAAAATTCTAACATTCACGACACATGCCAAACTGATATTCACTCGTATAAAAGTGTTATCGATTATTTGTAAAGAGCGTTGGGGCAAAATTGCCGACTTTCATGATTTTTATGAAGCTGTGTTAATTTACAGAGATATAAATGCTCATTAACACTCATAAGCACTTCAAAATTAAGCAGAGTTCAACATCAAGACTTTTCGGGTGGTAAAGAATTTTGTTTACGTTCGCATAACGGTTTTCCACACCACCAGGTACCGTGACAGGCGTGTTGCCATTTGTTTTAAATTCTATTAAAACAAAATTAAATTCTATTAAAACAAAAATTTCATA
>CCAG010002621.1:0-50184 GCA_001077435.1 Glossina morsitans morsitans
TCACTCTCTGCGATGTCGTTTCGAATGGTTAGGGGCACCAAACCAAATAGTATGCAAGTAGGAACGGACGAGTGCTTTTATTGGGTCAAGGTTGGGTGCTATAAAAAAATATACAAATGAAAAATTCTAAGACGACAAGAGCGCAAAAAATGCATTTTGTGTGGCGGTGATATAAACAACGATATAAACAAACGATATTAAAGATTGTAAGAGCGAGAGAGCGAGAGAGCGAGAGAGTGAGAGAGTACGCAACTGAAATGAGAACATTTGTTAAAATTTGTACAACAAGCATGCGTAAGTCTAGATTATGAACGTTTTGAATAGACCTGTGCTTGAGAGTATTCACACTATGATAGAAATACTTGTGCGAGGTTGTGCGTGCTTTTGCTTAAGCAATTATATATATTAGCATAAGTAACAGAATTTTTAACCTTTGACTGATTGTGCTTGACCGTTTACTTTCGATATTTTAATTGAAACACATTTTCTATATGAAGATTTGTCTGATTTTTGGAGAACTACTATTATTTTTATGACAACTAATACAACAAAAAACATAATAATATATATTAGGAACAATATATTAGTATAATAATGATAAAAGTGATGTTACACCTAAAACGAAGCTTTAGAGACATATATAGCATAAATATTCCTGAGCAGGGTGAAATTCTGGATTGATTTAACATTGTCTGTGCCTGTGTGATGTTTGTTGCTGGCACTCTCCTGGTCGCAAAAATGAAAATATCGGGTTCAAATTTGGTAGACACATAAGAAGTTTTTGCGTGCAGATTGGTACTGAAAATGGTCTAAATTGGTCAAAACAGAAGCCCGCAGGCGAGCGTGCATTGAACGCAACTTCGTTTTTCTTAACAAAAATTTTTGCTTTTTGTTCGTTACTTAGAAAATATAAAAGTTACAGGGCTGCACTTCTCCACATTTACTTTACGAAGCATTCTACTCTTCTTGCGTGCAAAAGTGGAAAACGTCCGCCATGACATTGTATTTTATTTTTCACTTTTTTGCGTTTTTATGCTTATTTATTATAAGGCAATCAAGACAGAATGTTTAAAACTATTTTGTATATTCCTCATCGGAAGATATATTATCTGCCTAAAAATGTGTTAATTCTACAACGAATATGGCAGACACCGCGACCGAATCGATCAATTCTTTCTTAAAAATATCAACGATATGGGTATCAAATAAAGGAACTTAGAAAGTAGAATCCGAAAAGCATAGTGGTCGGTATGCAAAATTCGACCGTCGTCGAATATAATTTGCTTGGTTTTTTTTCTTTCAAAAAACAACTTTTTCTTTCTTATTTAAATATGAGCTTATCGGTTCCGACGAATGCCTGGGAAAAAGTTTTTTTGGAAATATCTTTACGATATCGAAAATTATAGACGGCAATATAAAAAACTTCTCAATATTTTTTTTAAATTCTTTCAGTTTCTTCGCTATTTTCGGCGTGAATGTGAATGAATCGCAGTTATTTTTAAGCTTGTATTCTTAAGCGATCAGGAGATGTTTGCACCATATTTCAGCATATACAATTATGGGAATTCCACAAAAAAGAATATCGACTTCGCGAAAACTAGACAGACTGAATATACAGGTAAAAAAATCGTCAAAAAATGTTTGGAACATTGCATGCCGAATAGTCATTTCTTTGAAGCGCGAAAATTGAAAAACGAGCAAAATGATGTACTCGGTAGTTCTGGTGTTAAGCGCTTGAAGCATTTTACTGTCGCTCTCCAACTATTGCATACTTTTTGCGACGCATATGCGATAAATCCTAAATTATTATAAAAATGGAAATTTATACACAGTTTCAGTAGTGTAAGGCTAATGAACATGAATTGTCCTTGCTCTTGTTGTTGCTGCTCTTTTTGTCGCAATAACGTATATGAGTATAACGAAGATTATAAGAGTGACAAGTTTATGCTTGATATTTATCTCTATACGGGTACTAGTGTTTTGCCCTCTTTGCGGTTGTGCTGTCAATGTTCTACAATGTTATTGATATAAAAGTTGTTGTTGCTGTTGTTATTATTATTATTATTATTGTTGGTGTTGTTGTTGTTGTTGTTGTTGTTGTTGTTGTTGTTCATTAGGGTTATTTTAAAAATGTTTTTGCTATGAATATGCAAAACGTACATAACTGTGTGCGTGTATGTTTGGGCGCGCGAGGCACATGCATATAGAGGCTCTTTTTTATTGTATGGGTAAACTGTAGTATTATTGACAACAGCTGTTGCCTTTAATTTATTTGCGTTCAGTTGGGTTATAACAGCATTCTCGTGTATGTGGCTACACAAACCACCAGGCTTAAGTGGTTAGAGGCGACAAAGCTTAGTGTATGTAATATTAAAGATTTTACAAATGTGATGTTCACACAATTTTTTCAATTCATTTGTATCTTTCAGCTAGAATAAGAAGAAGCTACGTTTCCACTAAGTTTGATGCTTATATTTATAGCAATATGTGCATAGTTTAAAGTTAATTTACAAATGCTCGCCTGGCGATTCATTCACATCTTTAATTCCTTACTCTTTTGGCGATTTGATATAAAAATTGTACAAAATGTCTCATATTTTTATTGTCGTCCCCTCGTTTCCGAAAAGAAACAACAATTCTTAAACAGTTTAAGAATAGTATTGAAAACTTCTTTCATTATGAAGCAAGTAGTTGTAAATTGTAGAAAATATCAAATCAGAAAATTACTAAAAGCTTTGATCATATCATATAAACTGTTGTATAACTTTGCTTTCGTCGGTTTTTATTACAAAAAGCTAGTTATATATTATTTACTATTCAAGATATTGTGCATCAGTAGCCATTAATTTTCCCGTTTTCTTTTACTCTTACCCGCCTCTCACTCTTTCTAGGAGCAATGTCATAAGAATGGAAGCCTCGCTCGAGCGGACGATAAGTCACAAGTCGAAACAAATATTAACCAGAAGGAATAGTGCCTGCTGATAATAGTGGCAACGGGGTGATACTCGTAACGTTTTCTGGGCGTGTCATATAGAACCGAAATTCTTTATGCGGAAAACTCGCAGTATAATGACTTTTTGTACATTGTGTGAGGTTTTCATTTCAATTGTACCTGTCAGTGGGGAGCGAAACTATGGGATCAATTGGTCCACCCATAGATGTGCCGAAACCTTCACCTCTTCGTGGTGCTCCCTATAAACATTTTCTGCTGCATTATGGCTCTTTAGTTTCCTTTGGTTTTAAGAGTCGCACAGTCAATGGCTAAGAAAGGTTTAAGGCTTCTATCTATAACCTAGCAACAAGTTTTTCTCATTGGAAAGCGGAAGGGGTCTAGTCGGAAGGGGCTTTTCTTTTTAATAAAAGGAAGCATTTCTTTCCCTATTAGGTTCTCTTGGTGGAGGTCATCTAATGATGGCCAGCGATACCAAGTGGGCTGGGGCACAGGTAGGTGTGTGTTCTGTGCGACGACAACCTTGGAAGCATTATTTTCCTTGGCCCTCCGGGACGTGTGGAGAGTCCAAAGACAAGAGCGAAAAGCGTACAGTATGAGATCACCCAAAGCTGTATAGCTTGGTGTAAGTTCTGGTTTGAACGATAAGCCAAGAAATTAAAGGGTGTCCACGGGGGTCAGGTTGCGCAAAGTTGGATTGCTCTGGCAGGAAGATGCACACAACCCATCGGAATGCCGGAGAATGCCTTCTTGCCTGACTGCTGGGTACGGCCCTTCGGGGAGTATTCGTGGTGGCTGTGGTTACCCCAAAGTCTCGCGGGGAGGTATTGAAGAGGCGCTTAAATAGGCCTCGACGTAGACCACTAAGCGAGAATTTGGCCCACACCCATTTTCTATTGCGGTACTTCAGGGTAAAAAGGCCCCCTTCAATGGGGATTGTCTTTCTCCCTGAGGGGTCGTCAATCAACTTACCTCGATTGCCGATCGTTGTAGGCATCCCGTCTGATTAAGACTCATATCAGGTGCAGACGTGAAACACGCAGACAGAATGTACCTTTCAGTAGTGGTACCTAATGATTTCATTTAGTGGACTACGGATATTCTTCTTTCTGATTCGCATAATCTGCATCATGGTCGAGTTGAGTTTAAAAACAAGCGAAGAACATTATAGTCGGGCAATGTCGACTATCACTTGCAAATGCCCTACAATAATCCGTTTAACACACTTTTTCGCTCGTTTTGGTAGTAATAGATCAATTACACCTTGTCTTCATGGCATACTTTCAAGGCATACTTTTCATGAAACTCGTCTATAGGGGGATGTCCATTGCATTCCAAAACATCACACGACTTTATTGAAATTTAGCAAACTTAATTTATTTTCCAAAAATTTTATTATTTTCCATTTTCCGTCATAGAAAACTAGAAATTATGTTGTTTATCTTAGTATTAGGACTTGCCTCCCATGATAATCCTTATATATGGCAGGGTCTAGTAAATAGACCTACGCGATCCACTACTCTACTGCAATTTTTTTTTTTTATTTAATTTGCCATTATGGATTAATTGTCATTATTACATATTGAAAATTAAACCCTTTTCTGAAGGACTTGCTATTCATGAGAACTTTTATATAAAGTAGCCCCAGGTAGTTCCAATTCAGTAAGGTTGATTTTTTTCCCAATCTATTGTTATGACCCAATTTTGACCATGCAATATTGAGATTTATATTTTTTTATGCCCTACGTCACTTGTGGAATGGGGTATATTTAGTTTGTGCGGACGTACGTAACATTGATATAGGTTTAAGGTAGACACACCCTCTATTAGACCTGTCTGTCCGTCTGACAGGTTAAAATGTTATTGCAGTTTTAAAATAATTTTTGATGAAACTTGGTCCGCAAGGGCATTTTGACCCAAGGACGAATCCTGTTGAAAATGGTTCGGATTTTTCAACTTTTTCGACCACTCTCCGTAAAGTGCCTTATTTTAAAAAATCATTATCTGAACAGAAAATGCAATTTTCGACATTTTTTGCTACAAAATGCGCCGTATAATAGTCTTTGGTCATACTTTGGGGATACTAAATCGGTATGGAAAATTTAGTTTGGCGGTGGCAATCTTTTGAAACATCTTTGAACTCAAGTTCATATGACAAAAATCTCTAATTTTCAATGGTTCTTGATGAAAATCAGATCGTAATAGTAATTTAAGATAAAAAAAATTAACTGTAGCAAATTTTGATCGTCACGTCCTAATTTTGGATCCTATCCCATATAACATTTTCACGAAAATTGTTGTTTTTTAGGGCAGAAAAGTTTAAGTTTTAATATGTTATGATAAAAGTTGACTTATAACAGCAGTTTGATATAAAAATTAAGTGGAACAAATTTGAACCACTCTAATGAATAGTAAGTACTTCAGAAGCAAATTAAGCTTGCAAAATTTGGTTCACGTCATACGATGTATTCGGCCTCCTTCAATGTGCAGCGTTCAAGGAAAGTATGCCTTTGTATGAAAATAACGCGTAATTTTTAATGTATTAGTACGAAAACGAGCGAATAGTTCTACTAGACGAATTGGTGATGGTGGACATAGCCCGACAAGAATATTCTTCGCTTGGTTTTTTTCTATTTCCTTTCTTTATCTATATTGTTTTCTTTTATAGTAAACACAATATAATATGCATGGCGTAAAGTTGCCGAGAGTTGGCGAAAGATTCCGAGAAATGGAACGGAATAACAAGGCGGACTTTGTCTTTCAAGCTATAGTGTTTACTTTAAATCTTACAACATAAGTTTTTAAGTGTGTAGAATGTCCTTCTTCTCGGGGCCTTTTTTTCGGGGTATACTCAGGGTTACCCAGAAAATTTGTATAAAAACTCTTGGACCTTCGAATTTTTGTTAACTTTTACGAGGAATTTAATTACTTAGGCTGTTTACAATTAGATTATACCGTAAGCGATAAACGATTTTCATAGAAGAGGGGGAAAGCCAGCGTGGTCGTTCTTGATCCGACACGCGTTTTGTCCGTACCGAGCGATTCTGCAAAAAAAATTCGCAGTCGGTGTTACAGCAGCCAACCTCGGGCCTATAGAGCCAGTCGTCCGTCCCTACCTACCTTCCATTTGGATTTTTTTTAACGTTCCCCACCGTTTTAACGTCGTTGAAGGGAGTGTTCCATCCGTTATTCATGGATGACGCCTAAGCTGAAACTGCCATCCTTTAGCCGTAATGTTTAGTGGCCTTTTATTATTCGGGGATTACGCCTAAACTAAGACTGCCATCCCCCATTCGTAAGGTTTAGTGGTCCTACTGTTATTCATGGATGGCGCCTAAACTAAGACTGCCATCCCCTATCCGTGAGGTTTAGTAGTACTCTCTACTGAGTGAGAAAAGGTATTCGTTCAGGGAATGGTCAAACGAGAGATATTTAATCTTTAATGCGGTAGAACAAAACAGGCTGAATGCTTTTAGAGTCTACGGATGGACACGCATCCGGATGGATTTATTATCGCAGAACGCTTCCTCACAACATGTAGAGTTTTCGTTCTGTGACAGTTTCTTAGAGCTTTGAATAAACGTATTTCTGTGTCAAGAAAAAAAAAAAGAACAAAAGACAATAAATCAATTTGTGGGAGACTTTACTTCTCCTAACTAATACGAATGACAGCGCTGCTAAATCCCTACCTAGGACATATAGTGGGTGCGGTGCGGTGCGATACTCAAATCGTCACAGAAACTATATGAACCAATAACAATTGATAACAATAGGCGACTCCATTTGCAATCAGATGGGTGTGGCGCCAATCAAATCAAACGATCGCTAAGAAACGGTACCAAAAATAATTGATGTAATTGCAACAAAAAATGTACGCAATATGTCAAAAGTCATCGCACAGTGAGTTTTAACGTAGAAGACTCTACCCACTCCGCTGTTGTCAGTAAACATTACTCGTCCCCTTTAACTTGAGTACTTGAGTAGATGAATTATTACTTGCTTGAAGGATGTTTCGATTCCTATAACGAATCTTTTGGGAATAGGAAAAATCATAAATTAACTGAGAGATAGGACAAAGTGGTAGGTAATTAATCTGCCCATTTATTTTGATTTTAATAGAAGTGCCCTCTTATCTCAATACGTTACAAAGAGCTCGCTTTCTTCTTCTTAATTAAACATTTACTAAACTGTAATAATAATATTATTTAATGAAATTGTTTTTTTTTTTTTCTTACAATAATTATTTTCAATTTTTAAGCTTCCGCTCGCTTAGTTATGCTTAGAATTAGGATTAATATGCAATGATCCTTTGAAATGAAACGGGGGGGAAAAAAAACACTTGAGAACGTAAACACCGGTCAACTGGTTTAGTGGTGCAACTATTGTGCAAGAAAAAAAAAACTCGCTTGAGTGCTTGCTATTCCAGTTATAAGAAAATCGTATTCCACTTTCCACTTTACATAGTTTAGTAGGCTTCTTCTTATTTTTTTTAATTAGTTTTACAATTAAAAGTTTTACTAATTGCTTTTTAAAAGTGAAAGAAACCTTAAAACATGAACTAATTCTCGCTTACGTTTAAAGATACGAGTATTTATTAATAAACAGCTCATAAAAGAATTGCATAACTATTAACAAAAAGCGATGATGGCTATCGCCAAGAAAATAATGAATTTTTTCTCAATTACAAGCTTCTTACTGGATTTTTGTACCGTGCGCCACTTGTTATACAGGGCGTATTAAGTTCGTGCAGATGTATGTAACTGGCAGAAGGGCTTAAGATGACCGATTCACAATCATTTGCAGAATCCGCTTGTTTTTGTTCATCTGTCTGTCCGTCCGTCCGATGTTTGTTCATGTGTGTCTTTTGTTTAAGCTACCGGTTGCAAATTTTGAGATACTTTCATGTAATTTGGTACAGCGACGTGTTTTCACCCAGGAACGAATACTGTTGAAAATGGTTTCGATCGGCTTACATTCTCGACCACTCCCCATATAACGCCTTATTCTCAAAAAAACTGCAATTCCCAAGTCTCAGTACTAGTATTTCGACATTTGAAATAACTTTGGACCGGCTAGAGCAACTGTTTTAAACTCCCTCTCATAAACCTAAGCTTTAGATTGTAAAAAAATCGAGTTTCCAATAGCAGTAAATTGATAAAGAAATCTACCTTACCTAAGTTGGATCACGTAGGCCTACATTTTGGATACCACAGCATATAAGGAATCGTATGAAACGTAAGCCCCTATATGGTAAAAAACCCTAATTGATAATTTTTTTTTTTGTGATGAAAATTTGCTCATGATAGTAATTGAATAGAAAAATTGGGTGGACCTAATTTGAACCGTATGAGTCAATTTCTTCCCCCACTCCTTATAAGATATCCCATAACATCTTAATAATCCATAGAAACGTTTCAGTAAAAAAATATTACCGGTAAGAAACTTGGAACACATAGGTGCATTTGTTTTTTGGTACCCACTTATACAGGCGCTATCACGAAACGCAAACTCTTATATGGAGAGAAAATCGAACCTTCCAATATGCGGGCTTTCATGAAAATAATGTGTACTTTTTAGTGTGTTATTACCAAAACTAGCAAATAACTATATTAGGCGAAGTGATGCAGTATATTTAATGGTGGTCGTTACCCGACAATAATGTTGTTACTTGTTTTTTGTACAATACGCATATTATGTCTGTAAGATGCCCTGCAAACGTCATTATAGAATTTAGGGATTAAAATCATGAAAAATAGTATAGCGGGGCACGGTCTACGATTAACCCTCCTGCATCACTCCATCTAGTTATCTATGTATCGACTTTTCAAAATGGGGCTTTATATGGAAAATGATCGAAATATGAATTGTAGGTTAAACACAAACATACATGGACAGCCATCAGACAGATAGATGGACAGACAAACTTAGACCCAGAACTATTTTCTGAATCGATCGGTACAATAAAAGGTGGGTCTATCAAAAGCGTTCCTGGACATTACATATGTCCGAGTAGGCTTACCTGTACACCACCTGTCGTGTACAGGGAATAAATACTGAGTTAACTTTTATGGCACTTTAATAGATGAAAACCTAACCTAAAACATTCAATTAATTAAAAAATTAAACATATATTTTTTCACGATTGTATTTTGTTACTTTATTTGACATGATAAAATGTTTGTTTCTTTATTTATGTTATTTATTAATTTATTGTTTATTTTTCATTTGTTATTGAATCAAATTACGTTTTATTTGAATGTGAATTGTTTATTTACTTTTGAACAATTTTTTTGCGTTTTTGTGTGTGTCAAGATATATATCAAGATTTTCTTCTATTTTATTTCTCTTAATTGTTTTTTAATTTAATTATATAATTTATTTGGCATTTTTTATTATTGATTCTTTTACTTTATAAATCTTTATCGTTTTTATTGCTTATTATTATTATTTTGAATACATTTTATATTGTATTTCATTTTTATAATTAATTGAAAGTGTACGTGAAATGTAATCTTAGATGTGAGTGCCGGAATGAACACTAAATACATGAATATTATCGAGTACTCAGGTATATGTAGTGGGACAGTCTGATATTTGGACAATGAATGTTTAACATTTGAAGAAATTTTTTCAAATTTACAAAACACTAATAGAGAATATTTGAGGAAACTTATCTTTTTATACCGTGCACCACTTGTCGGACAAGGTATATTAAGTTTGTGAGAGTGTGTGCAATACCTAGAAGCACTTTAACTACACCCAGCATTTATTATATGGACCGATTACGAATATGATGCTGAATTCCAAAAGCCTGTCTGTCTGTCCGTCTCTCAGTCTTGTTGTCTTGTGTTCAACTTAAAGGGTGCATTTTTTGAGATATTTCGTTCAAATTCGGTACCAATGTGCCGATGCATGGTTTCAACCACTTCTATTATTATTATTATTATTATTATTATTATTATAAATGTAGTCAGAGAATAAATTCTAAGACTAAAGTCTTAAAGCATCTAGCATCTAAGGCTTTCGGCTTTTATTTTTATTAATATTATTATTATTAAAAACTCTATCGCACTTGAGATTTGAACCCACGACCATTGATTTGCTAGTCGAGACTCTTGCTTACTCGGCCACTCAGGCGGATCAACCACTTCTAATATAACGCCTTATTTGAGAAAGTGGCTGCGTGAATGATTGTATTAAGCGAAGCGCTATGGAATATTTATTGGTCGGTGCAGTTTTGAGATAAAGTTGCAAAATGTCTCATGAAAAGTCAACTCTTTGTAAAAAGGGTTTCACTTTAACACCCATCATCGAAAGATGATGTCAAAATGTTTCCAATATCCAGAAGGAAGCCACAAAGACCTGGCAAAGTATATGTATTCTTCACCTGCATCAAATTCTCAATCGATTTAAGTGTGCCCGGCTTTCTACCTACCAGGACGTAGCAATGCAGCCCATTGCCAACTAGGGCCCTTATATTGTGTGCGGAACCGCTTTCGCATTACTTCGAGATGGATTTTTGGTCCTCGCTATATCGTCCTACCGCTCTCCTCTCCGCTTGAGATTAGGGGTTCGGATGGCGCGAATTTCTTTCATCTTTCGGTGCCTAAGATGGCTGTTAGCAGTTTATTTGGTGTAATTTCTATTTTCAGAGATGTGAAAAGCCTGGTTCTCAAATATGCCCTTGCCATAGGTCGTATTCGTTGTCTACTCGTAAGCTGGAATTGCACAAATAAGTTGAGAAATTCCTATGTCCAGTGAAATGCTATATTAGGAAAGAGTAACTTCTCCGAGTTTTCTCCCCGCCCATGGATTTTTGTTCAGGATAGCTATATAGATCCACTTTCCTTTGGAGCCGTTTTCCCATCGCTGCTGCCATTCTGTCAACATTCTCTCCAGGATAGCAGTCTTAAGACTGCAGACATCACTGTCATTTCCTACATTACGGATACATAACTACCCCTCCGATAATTCAATATCATTTCTTTATAACAGAAACGACTTTTACTGTTGTTAGTTAACAGTCAAGTCAGCCTTCTGTAAACACTCTGCTACCATGGCTATCGAATGGTGATTAAAGTCTGGCAAGCCAACTAAGACGTCGTCTAGATAAACGGATACATTTTGACGCAAGGAGCCCGATATGACCTTGTCAATTAATCCTCACATGCCTTGTGCTGCATTACTCAACGCGAATAGCACTGCAATAAATTGCTATAGCGGTCTCCCCGGTACAACAAACACTCTTCTCTCTCGTGAATCGATCTCCAGGCGAATCAGCCAAAGCCCGTCTTTCAAATCAATTGCGGAGATGTAATAAGTGCCTTGCTAGACGGCTAAGTAGGCCTTCACTATATGGTAATGGATATGCATCCTTCATAGTCTTTTGATTTGTCTTGCGTGCATCCAAACATAGTCGGTTTTTGGTGCCTTTACTTGCTAAGGTGGTTGGAGAACTACAGCTACAGTTACTTTCTTCGATTACCCCTAGCGCTAACATACTAATTGACTGTAGAGTGATTGTTGTATCGCTGGTGATATTGGATAATGCTTTCGTTTCACAGGCAAATTATCATAAACGACTGTAATCAAGTGTTGCTCTAAGCACGTTTTACCGAAACCAGACTTTCGAAATGATGGAAAAGTTTCTTTATCTTTAACCTCATCTAGGAGTATATCAGTTAGTTGGTGAGATAAGTTCAAACAGCTATCTGATTTGACGTTTTCTATATATGTAGACTGCAAAGCATCGCGAATATGTGAAGAGTTTGTGTGACCCGATTTACGATAGCGACGGATAAATGGATACGTGACAGACGCTTCAATAATAGCTCGATAGGTGCGCTTGACGGGTAATATTCTGTCTGTCTATCTCTCCGGCCCTGTACAGGTTATAATAAAAATACATCTGGTGGCAGCTGTCGGCTTCAGATTTAGCAAAAACACTGAGAGTCCTTGCAGCAGCTTGGTGCTCAAAATGGAACGTCCACAGTAAAAAAACGAACGTGCCCACACAAAGTCTTTTCACGTTTTCTGCTAATGACCTATATACTAAATAAGGCAGAATGTCCAAACTTTTCTCTCCATTTCTCACATAAAGACTTATTAACCGTGTGGAAATGGGTGAATTTTAATAGGCGCTTGCAAAGTGGCATTTATTGAAAATAATTCATGGCGTATATATTAATCAATATATTTTCCGTCATTTTCTAGAACGGTTTCCCATCCCCGTGGCAATGCGACGATTCGCGGTTCTTCAGCATTTCGAAACAGGTTGCCAGTTAAGTCGTGCTGCATCGATCTGAACAAGTGGTAATCAGAACGCACTACGCCTAGTGAGTATGATGGGTGCGACAGAACTTCCCACTCGAGCTCGATGTATTCGTGACAACACTTGGAACCTGTGGCCGAGTGCTCTAATACAAGAGGACGACTTTGCGTTTCTCAAAATCCTATTGTCTACATTGACACTTCGCATTACTTTATCATTTTCATCAGTAGATCTCGTTGATCTAAATAGATACCAGGACCTAATAAAAAAAACGTGCTGACCCGCACAAGGTGGAGGTTTTGTTTTACTTTAGCCGTATAATTAATTGAGTATAAAATAGAGGGATTTGAAGAGTAGAACGCGACAAGCTAAGGGCGCACGTCCCGACATTGATGGATTAATGTTTTCCCCAAAATCGCCTCCATATAAGTATCAAATAAAAAGAGTTGGAGAGTGGATATGGATAGAAAAAAGGTGAGTGGAATAAAAGATTTGATCGCGGATAAATATAATTTTCTTAATTGTTAATATTCTATGATGAAAATCGATCTAAAATCAACCGAAACAAATTTGGCTCACGCAGGTTTATTGCTCCCTCGTATATACCGTTTCTTATAAAAAATAAGCCCGCATATGACGGCATAGCCTAATAGAAGAAAATATAAGAAAACCTTTACCCCTTAAATACAGATCTACATCATACGTTTAGAAAGTCATATCTTTTTTATAATTTTATATACTAATTTTTTTTTACCGTTAAATGCATACTGTTGCCAATTTTATGTTATTCTTAATTCTTTTTAAATTAAGTTATTTTTCATACTAATTTCAAAATGAAATGAAACAGGAACGTAGATAAGTGGCAACAATATGCATGTAAGTGTTAACAAGTAAACCGGTTTCACTAAATATGGGTTACTTGAGCTGGCATTTTGGCCATCATCCAATATCTAGTTTTTCATGAAAAGAGAAGAATTTAGGGCGAACCAACCCTGCGCGGGAGTCGTTGAATCTTGAGTGACTATTTACTCTATCCTGAATCTCTTTATTGATTTTCGTTTGCTTTTACCTGTAGAACTAGCAAAAAAAAAAAAAAGGGGGACAATTCAATGCATCTTCTAGTCACTCATCAGCACGAATAAAAGAAACATCGAAAAAATCGGAAACCTATAGCCTGAAAACCGTTGCATAACTTCTTTTACATAGATTTTGCTGAAACACACTTTTTCCATTTATTCATTACTTTACAATTGACCAGCAAAGGCACTTTAGTGGGGCATGGCCCGTCAGTAAATACGCTGCACCCTCTCTTAATATATTTGTTCATGCAATGACTATTTAAAATAAGGCCCTATATTGGAAGTGCTAGAAAAACGGTTCAATTCGAAAGTCCGTCTTTGGGACAAAACATATCGGAGTGGACAAAATTTCATGAGAATATATCCGAAATTGCGATCTATAGGTTGAATAAAAATTTCCTTGAGCAGTCATCACAAGAACAAACAGACAGACAGACAAAATTAAACTTACTAGCTAAGGCAAAAGGTGGCTATATTTGAAGTCCTTCCGGGCATTCGCAACAAATATATAATATATCCACTAACATAGGGTATATGTAGACTGTAATGATAAGCGATAATTTTGGATTCAATTTGTTTAGTTTTTTATATCCACCCCTGTAAGTCACCGCTATAAAGTATATATATCCTTGATAAGCATGAAATTTTGAGTTGATTTATCCATGTCTGTCCTTGTGTGTGTGTGTCTGCGTGATGTTTGTTGTTCGCACTCTCCTGGTGACTCGACTTCAAATTTGGCAGAAACATTGGAAGTTTCTGCCCGCAGGTTGGTATTGAAAATGGGCCAAATCAATTAGAGTAGAAGTGCGCAGTGGAGTGTAAACTGAACGCAACTCCGTTTTTTGTTTAATAAAAGTTATTGTATTTATGCTCTTCACTCGGAATCTATAAAAGTTAGAAAGCTGACATTTTGAACATTTACTTTACGAAACACTCTACGCTATTTGTCTAAAAATGGAAACAATCGGTCATGCCCACAAAAAGTTACGAGTAATTAAATTTTTTTTTCCCCTTATTAAAACTATTTTGTACACTCCTCAAATGAACATATATTATCTGCCTAAAAATGGATTAATTTTGAAATGAATATGATAGACAACGCGATTAATTTATTCTTAATAATACCGGTGATATGGGTATCAAATGAAAGAACTTGGAGAGTAGAATGCGAAAAACATAGTGGTGAATATGGGAGATTCGGCCTCCGTTGAATATAACTTTCTTCCTTGTTTTCTCCTTCTTTCTTGCAATTTTACTGGCTGTATGGGTAGGTGCTAAACATTGCCAATTTAATTTGGCCCATTTTGCATCCAATATCATCCAGTGCGTAAGTGGAGATAAGAACTTATTTGATATCAAGTTTGATCAAAGCAGAATAAAACGGACAAACAGACAGCGGACAGATGGACGGACAATTTTAGATCAATTCGAGAAAGTGACTGTGATTAAATCGGTATCATAAAAGGTAAGTCCATCTTAAGCTTTTCCGGGAGTTGCATACATTCACACAGAGTTAAGACACCTTTATACCATAAAATGGCATAGGAAGGTAAGTCCATCTTAAGCCTTTCCGGATGTTGCATACATTCATACCGACTTAATACACCTTTATAGCACCAATTGGCATAGCGCTAGAGTGCGCCAGAAAGAATCCAATTCGATGCCTCATTCCACCAAAACACTTATAACTTAACTTCAAAAGGGGGAAAATAAACTTGTTACCGCTTTTTAATAAGACTTTTTCTAATATTTTTTTATTCCTTAAAATTAAAAATTCCCCGTCGAAAAAAACAATTTAAGCTGATGAAGAGAAAATTAAACAAAAATTCACTGAGCGATTTAAAGCCTATACTTCACTCCAGTAAAATTTAATTGCAGACGGAGGCGTCTGTTTTAAAAATGATTAAAAAAAACACACACACAAAATAAATAAATAAATCTTTTTTTACTTTTGTTTTTTTGCAATTTAAAAATTTCAAGTATTTTTCCCATATGCTCTGTGCGCTGAGCATAAAATAAACTTTATTTGAATAAATCAAATTAAGTGAAACATGTACGACAGAGTGTGCAAATAATGTTTTTATGTTTACATTACGTTTGTATATAATATTTATATAACATTAAGAAAATCTTGCAAAATTTCTTGCATACGGAAGGCTTCATATATATTTTATATATATGTGTGTATGTGTGTGCATGTGTGTGCTTGTGTGTGCATATGTTTGTGTGTATGCTTACATACTTGCGAGTTTAAGCGAGCAATAACCCATTGCGCGCAATTTATTTATAATATTTTACAGCCATTTTGACGAATATTTTTGTTTTTCTTGTATTTTTTCTTTATTTTTTTTTTTCTTGTTCTTGAAACTGTTTTACAAAAAGCAAATCAAACTAAAAAAGAACGTCATGCTGATATAACATTTAATATTTGTGTGTGGTTTTACTTTTGTTTGCCTATAAGAATGAACTTGTAAGGATATACGGGATGGCATATACATATATATACATACATATATATACATACACACATCTACGTACATATATATACATATATATATATATATATATATATATATTCACATATCACATATGTTCACATGCAAGAGAATTTGCTACCTATGTTTTAGTTTTCGTTAAGCATTTAGCGAATCATGTACAAAAAGTGACGAAAACGATAAATTATTATACCCACTAACAAAGACTGTGTGGATATATTCGCTTTGTCAAAGCGTTTACAAATCTAGAGGTTCGTTTTAGAGTTCCTTAAAAGCTTATGCATATTCTAGATTAGTATTAAATTCTGAGTCGATTTAGCCACGCTCCGTCTGTCCGTTTATCTACCTGCACATTTGTGGTTGGTAGTTTGATGTTGAAAATGCACCAAATCATGTAAAGGTTCCATCTACAGTACAACATGAACTAAAACCACAAGCTGGATTTTTTGCCGATTACTTATTAACCGCATAATGTACAACGAAAAGAGCTGATGTTCATTATACTGCAGTATCTACACGACATCTATTACTATGTTTCCTTTCATTTCTTACCTACACCACTCCTGCGGATGTACGTAACACTTAGAAGGACTTAAGGCAGGCCCGCAATTTATTAGATCGACCGATTCAGATATATGTTCTAAACGTACTGTTCTGCTCTGTTCGACTTAAAGAGATAAGTTGATAAAATTTGACACGCTTACGAAACGGACCCTTTTAAAAATGGATTTGATCGAACCAATTTTGCGGTTTAATCGAATTATAACCAATCATACCACGGTGCGACTTCCAGACTTCTAACTAGAAACCCCAACATTTTAGGGTAAGAGACAACCAATCGATCCAGAACGTGCGACAGAGAGATGCGTTACGAGAATGTGCACACTAGTGATCGTAGTATCACGTACATGCCAAACAATAATGAAAGATAAACCTTCAAAAAACAAGTAAGAATATTATAGTCGGGCAAGGCCGACCATTAAGTACCCCTCACCACTTTATCTAACACAATTCTTATTTTTGTATGAAATTACTATTATGGGTCAATTTTATCAACACGTATTAAAACTTAGTCTTTTCTGCTCTACAAGGGATCAATTTTGATGAAAATCGTTATTAGGGTAGGATCCAAAAAATAGGCCGAAACGGTCCAAATTTGATACAGTTCATTTTTTCATGTTAAATTATAGCATCATGAAGTATTGACAATTATACCCTTTGAACTTCAGTTTTCGTTATATGAGAGGGCATTCGAAAATTGCTCCAGCTGGTCTAAAGTTTTCATACCAATTTAGAATGCCGAAATACTGCTACTTAGCCACCTTTGGTTGGGCGTTATTTGGGAAGTGATTGAAAAAGTAGACCGATCCGAATCATTTTCAACAGCGTTCGTTCTTGGGTCCAAGTACGTCAGTGTACCAAATTTCATCAAAATATCTCAAAAATTGCGATCTGTAGCCTCACAGACATCACACGGATAGACGGACAGACAGGCTTAGATCAATTCAGATTATGATTCTGAATCGATCGATATAATAAAAGGTGGGTCTATCTTAAGCTCTTCTGCCTGTTACGTACGACCGCATCAAGTTAATATGCCCTTTAACATAAATGTTGTAGGGTACACAAACATAATTTCAAATAGCAAATAAGTTTTAATGGCTGAACCTAGTTCGATTAGGCATAAAAGAGTCGTTATATGAAATATATTTGTAATTTTCGAAAATTCTTCGTCAAACATCGCTTCATACAAACGAATGGTTATATGGACCATCTAGAAGATGGTGATCGTTCATCATAACAAGATTTAAGTTTTAATATTTAATGCCGAAAATATGTGAAAAACAACAAAAATCTTTACAGAAAAAATGAATTTTGCAATTTTGTTTAGAACCTTCGTCCATATAATTCCTCCTGTGAAGAGTATGCCTTTGAACGGAAACAAGGTGTAATTTTTCTGGATATTTCGTAACGAAAGTAAATGAAGAAATGTTTTGAATGTGATCCGCCTGAGTAGCTGAATGGGCAAAGGATCTCAGCTACCTAAGTTAAGTGGTTGTGCTTTCAAATCTCAAATGCTCGCTTTAGTAGTTTACTCTTAGTGCTTTTGTCTCTGACTAAATTAATTACAATAATAATAATAACTTTGGGTTATTCAACGGTTGGCCATTTCCAACTGTGACGTGTTTATTTGCTTTTTACAGACGTATGCGTGTAACTCAAGAATGCCTTTCTAATTTGATTTACCCGTGTCCGTCCATCTGTCTGTCTCGTTTTCTTATGCTCAACACAATTCTGCCCCAATTTTCGAGATATTTTAATGAAGTTTTGTACACTGACGTCATTTGCTCCAAGATCGAATGCTATTGAAAATGGTTCGAATCGACCACTTGCCATATAATGCGCCATTTTGAAAAGTTCTTATATTGACGGGTTTGGGATACTAAATTGTGTTTTTACTTGTTAAGATATAGGTGATGGGTATAAAAAATTCGATCATAGCCGAATATAATTTTCTTAAGCGTTTTTCTTTAGTTTTATCTTTGGCTTCACTTCACTTCTTTTTCCTTTGCTTTTCTTAGCTTATTTGTTTAATTGTATGTTGTTTTATGCTAAATATGCTATGAATTTCAAAAAGCAAGAACAGTAAAAGAAGGCTTCATGTAAATTTTTATATGAATTTATATATGTATATGTATATATATATATATGTGTGTGTGTGTATGCGCAAAACAATATTTGCGGTTTATAAAATTTCCTTTTATTTATATGAACATTTTACTTTTATATACAAACGGTATGTATATGTGCATACATATATCTACGTACGTACTTGAATGTATATATACATACGTATATGTATTAAATATTTTTCAAATTCAAAAAATTATGAATTTTTTTTTTTATTTTTTAGTCCATTTATATATGGAAAACCTTTTTCATTTTCTTAGTCACATTTTATATGAGTTTTACAGTATTCTTCTTCTTCTTCTTCTTATTATTATTATTATTATTATTTTTTTTAAACATTAATGCCGATTTATGTTAGTGCTTGGATGAGTGCTTCTATTACTCAACGAATACGATGATGAGATATGAGTGTAAAATTTTCTCCGTTTTTTTTTTTTTGGTTTTTTTTTTTTTTTATATTTCTTTTTTTTGTATCGGTACAATACAAAATTTATGTTTTCTCTCTTTCAATTTTTATTCACTACCTACATACATACGTAGAAGTGGACATTTAAAGACAAGTTACTATATAGAAAGACAGCCTTTTTTTATATGTGTTATGCATGCTTTGAAAGGAATTCGAAAGTTGATCTTGTATTTTGAAAACACTTTAAAGAATTTGAAAAAAAATGAAAATTCAATTTTTGGCGAGAAGTTAGAGGAGAAGTAAAAAAAAAGAAAAATAATAATAATAATAATAATAATAATAAACTATGTAAGTTTACATGATCGAATCTTTTGATGCTCAATACCTTCTTCCTGGTTTTCTTATATCATTTTATTTCCTTTCTTATAATTTTAAGGACAATCGTCCTAAGTCCTTACTGTTTAAGGTAAAAAAATTAAAAATAAAAGGAATTTTTTGAACATTTTCTCTCACACCTTACCACCGAAGAATAGGAATATACTCATTTTGTTATAATGTTTGCAACGTCCAGAGGGAAGTTTCAAAGATCAGAAAGTTATGTAGTTTCTCTCCATTAAATTCAAACAAAAGTTTTTTTTTTACAAAGTTTCTATTTTTAATCAGTAACCTCGTGTCAAACCCCGTTATCAACATTGTTTTGCGATCTAATGAGCAAATTTTCAATGCCGGATCAATAAAAATTAGTCGATTTTTGAGCTTCTGGAGTTCGTAGTTTGAACGTCATCCGCGAATTTCCAAATTTTTTTCCACTTAGAGAGCTCGGCTTGTAGCAATCGGAATAAATGGAAAAACCGCTGGCGTAATATCGAGCGGGTATGATTGGTGAGGCACTATCTCCATTTTTTTTTTCAGGGCTCACCTTGCGCAGTGCGGTCTTGCAGAATAACAACTTTTCTGTTGAAAATCGCTGGCCACTGTTCAAACTAAGATTGATTTACTCGATCCAATTGTTCGCAGTAAAGGTCAGCAATCATAGTTCGTCCAGGTTTCAATATATTTTAAAACCAAGGGCCCCGCGATTACTCCACTAAAAACACAAAAAAGCGTCATTTTAAGCTACAAGCCTGGCTCGTTCGGAGAGTTTCACTGCCTTTTGAGTTTCGGGTTATCATAGAGGACCCATCGAAGCAATAAGTTGCTTGTGGTGGATCGGTTAGCTTTGTTTTCTTCGGGCAGATTATGTGCGATCCAATAGCCTGCTTCTGCGCTTTGCTTTACCTATCTGCAGCATATGCTCCGTGAGGTTAAGAGTGTTTCACAATTCATCGATTGTCTGATAAATAACTAACGAATATAGACTTGCGCAGAAACGACATTACTTTCCGATGCCCTTATTGTATAAATATTCTATATCATCGCGTCTGTCCGTCTGCGGGGTGTGGGTTGTTGACACTCTCTTGGTCGCAAAAATTAAGATATCAAGTTGAAATTTGCTAGAGACACTGGAAGTTTCTGCACGCAGGTTGATATTGAAAAGGGACGTAATCGCTTGAAGGGCACGTTTACAGTACTATGTAAAGTGACGGTATTTGTATTTTACGAAAGAGACACAAAATTGATTTTTTGTCGCAAAATAATGTAAACTAAACTTTACGAGGGATACGCCTACAACGCCCACACATACCCATTACAGCTAAAAGCATCCATCACTCTTAACTACGGTACGTACAACGTTACTGAGCGTATGCTTTACAACCAGGCAACCAATTTCGAACAATTAACACAATAAATGTTATAAATTCTTTCCGCTGACATTCGCTGCTCCGTAAAAGGTATATGGCGCGTTCAATTTTTCCCAAAATTTTGGTTATAGATACCTTGAACTTTGGTGCTTGTACGATAAAAGTTTCAAGGGTTTGCCGGCTATCGTTCGTATGTACGTTCGTTATATGTTTGCGCACAATCATATTTTCATACAGTTAGCCAGCATTTTTCGGATAATTACGTGAGCTGAAAACTCTACTTCTACATCTACTTTATTTCCTTCCGGCGACTACGAGCGAGTTCTCTTGATCCGATTTAGCTGATTCTCAAGTTTAGGAACAAGAATTCGAGTTCAGAATCGTACGTCAACGAAAAGAACAGATAACTGTTACCTTCGATCACTGACATAGATAAAATATTTGATCCGTTAAACTAAAAGTTAGTTTTTCAATTTTCTTGTTAAGGCTACGAAACGATTCAGTTGGATGCTGATTGTAATTTAATGAAAACAGTAAGACATATTGCATTGGGACACGGCTGACCATTAAATATCAACCATCATCCTATAATTATTCACATGACGACTTTTCAAAATACGGCAAGTGGTCGAAAAAGTGGTCCGATCCAAATCATTTTCAATAGCGTCCTTCCTTAGACCAAAATACGTTGGCGTATCAAAATTCGTCAAAATATCTACAAAATTGCGACCTATAAGTTGAATAAAAATTTACTTAGGCAGATATTAGACGGACAGATAGACAAACAAACAGATAGGCAGACAGACAAACCTAAAGGTAAAAGGTGGATATATCCCGAGTCCTTCAGAGTGTCACATATACTGACAACAAACTTAATATGCCCTGCGCTACAAGTGATGTGCGCTTATGATGACAAGTGGTAAGTTTTTTCCCCTTCTTTTACACTAGGTGAATGTGCCTATTTCAATCGGGCTAAACATTGTTAATTAAATATATTGTCAGTAGAAATAATCTTGGCCCATGTTAAGCCTAAATTTTGCATCTAATATCATTCAGTTCGCAAGTTGAGATAATGAACTTATTTGATAACGTAGGCAGAATACTGTTAGGTGATGGCAAAAAGATAAGCGATTGGAAACACCATTCAAGACTGAAGAGACGACGAAAAGAAAGGGGAGGGAAGGCCTCATCGCAAGCCCTAGGCAAAGCAGAGCATTAAGCTACTTTCGGATAGCAATGATAATGAAGCAATGAAGGTAAAGATCGTAAAGAGAGAAGTAAACTGCGAGTAATAGATAAAAAAAAGGAAAATTTGATCCCAACAATAAGTCATAAATCGGAAGAGATAACGTGAGATAGATAACGTTACTGCCATCAACTAAAGCAAACCAGAAGTCTATAAAAGGAATTGATAATGGATTTGAAATCCGCTATTAAGTTTTCCGATTGGCGCAGGTACCACTAGCTATTGCGAATGTCCAGACCTAACTACGCTGTTGGTAAATATTTCCATTGAACGAAAATATTTAGTTTGTTTACCTCCACTTGTACGCAGGGCTCTAGAGCATTATAAATTTGCCTCTAGTGGATCTTTAACAATCAATGATCTCAGTCCAAGCTAACGTGCGTATGTACGTACGTAAATACTTTACGTTTTGTAAAGAAAATATTGGTTACTGCTATGGGACTTTCACTTTATATCTCTTGCGAAGAGTAAACAAAAGAGAAAAAGAAACGAAAAAAGGAAAACGAAATAAAAAGAAAAACGGAGAAGATCAATTCCGCTTGGAAACGCTATAAATTTTGTGATGCTGTGTTCAAAGAATTTCATCCGAAGAAATTTCTATATGAGTGAAGCTTGATGTATGCGTATTGCAATCTTAACTATAAACCTACGCATTATCATCATCATCATCATCATCATCATCATCATCATCATCATCATGATTATAATTGTTAATGTTAAATACATTTTAAAAATATATGAGTGTATTGTGTGTACATTACTTTGGAGTTTCTTTTTTTGTTTTTTTTTTTGTTTTGTTTTTGCCGTTTCTTTGGTAAATTTATTTATTGTATAACACATATTTTGTGCGTTTGTTTACTCTGGTTTTGCTTAAATTTCTTTTTATTACTGAATCATTTTAGAAATTTTTATCTGTTAAACTCCTTTATTGTTATTATCATTATTATTATTATTTAAAATATTGTTGCGATTTTTTTGTTTTTCCTTTTTTTTTTTTCTTTATTGTTTTGCCATTAAATACAAAATTTATTATAAGATCACAACAGTTCATGAATTTATTTATAATTTATTTTATTTCATTATTATTATTGTTATCATTTCCTTGGGGGGATTGATCATATATATACATATATATATGTATATAATAATAATATAATTTTTTATTTATTTATTTATTTTTTTTATTATATTTTATTGTTTTCTCAAATTTAATTTTTTCAAATTTAAAAATTTCTTCTTTTTCATTTCAAAAAACCACAAAAACTATTTTAGTATAAATTTTATTTTGGTATAAATTATGGTGGGAGATATTTTCATACATTTATATATATATACATATATATATATATATATTTTTTTTAACGCATTTAATTAAATAAGTAAAATTGTTAAAAAAAAAAATGAATGAAATAAATTTCTTCATTTTCATTGCTTATGGAATTTGTTATGTTATTGTATATAAAATATTTAACGAGTCAGAAACGAGTTTATACCCATCACCGTTATCCTAAAAATGACTAAAAAGAAAACAGCTAAATATCCAAAACTCTAAAATATTGCATGGGCTGGGCGGCTGATTTCCCTTTCCCTTTTTGCACAGGCGCTGCGAGACCATCTATAAAATATAAATACAAATTCTTATCGCTATACCTCTCTTGGGGTATATAAGTTAGCAAATAAGCAAAAATCAAATTTCTTTTATTTTTAAAAGCAGTGCTCAGCTCTCAGGTTACGTTGTAGTGTGGGTGTGGCCTTTGACCGATTTGGTCCAAATTCAATGGTTACCACAAATATTACACAGACAAAGAGACGGATGGACGGGCAGACGGAAACGCTTGAATCGGTTTAGTATTTCATTCATGCCATTCAAGAATATACTGAGACTTTCTGCTGGGTGTTCCAAATATTTTATAAAAAAAACAATACATTGCTTATCCTTCGGTGATGAATATAAAAATGTTATGTCAATCGTCCTTTTCTCAATCAATAGGGAAATTTTGTTAACCTATTCAATATTGATTTATATATTGAATTTGAACAAAAAGTTCGCAAGGAGAAGATGAAGTTCTAGCTTTACACACTCGTTCCCGAATAGTGAACTATTTACAAATGGACTGTGCCGGAACTATAGTGTATGACTAAAAGTCTATATTCTTATTATTATATGAGCTTTTTTCATTTCCCGTGATTGAAACTGCCAATCGATATTTCGGACACTTTTGAATGTCCGATCGTGTTTAAATTTTGCCCAATGAAACCCAATGTGAAAAATAATAACGGGTTGACTGTACTTAAAAAATAGAAAATACAATATGTTTAATCTGGGGAAGAAAAAATAAAAACAAGTACCCTATAACACTAGGGTAGCGCAAGGCCGGTCTTTAAACACCGTACATCACTTCGCTTAGTGCAAGTATGCGCTCGTTTTGCTAATAAGACCCCAAAAATGATGTAATATTTTCATAAAGGCATACTTTCCATCAAAGCCTGTTTATTGGACAATGTCCTCACTATCACATGAGGTGACCCAAATTTAATGTCTATTTCCCAAAAAAAAATTTTTATTTTGCAATTTCCGTCAGAGAAAATTACTACAAATTAGACCTTCTCTCTACATAGGGGTTTCCTTTTCATGATAATCCTTACACATGTTAGGGTCTGAAAAATAGATCTATGTGGTCCAAATTCCTTACCGTTTCTTTTTTCCATTAATTTGCTACTATCGTCCAATTTTCATCATAAAATCTTAAAAATTAAGCCGTTTTCTGAAGGAGTTACTATTCATGAGTAGTCTTATAAGCAGTGGTATCCAAAAAATAGACTTATGTGATACAAATGGACTTATGGACGAATTTTTACCTCGAATTATTTAAAATTAAGTCTTTTTACCACAAAAAGATTCAGTTCTCGTGGCAACGGTTATATGAGGGGAGGTTCAAAATGTTGCCTCAACCGGACCAAATTTTTCATACCAGAAAGTCGAAATACTATTGCACAGGGACAGTTGTCAAATTTTGAAAATCGGAGCTCTTCTCACAAAGACTTTTCAAAATAACGCATTATATGGGGAGTGGTCGAAACGGTGGACCTATCCAAATCGTGTTTAATATCGTTTGTCCTTGGGTCAGAACACGTCAAAGTACTAAAATTCATCAAAATATCTCTAAAAATTGCGACCTGCAAGTTCAAGACAAATTTACATGGACAGATTTCGGACGAGCAGATGGACAGATAGAACTTACGATCGGTATAATAAAAGGTAAGTCTGTTTTAAACTCTTTTGGGTGTTACGTACGTCCACAGGAACTTAATATACCCTGTACCAAAGTACCTCTACATGGTATAATGAATGAGGTATTATAAGATCCCTGTTTACGGTTTCTGCTTCAAACCAACATAGCATAAATATATAAAAATTTTGAACTGCTTTCTTTCTTATGATAAGAAAGAGAATGGTGGGAAAGAGAAATAGATAAAGAGTGACTGGAGCCTTTCGGGGATAGCTAATATAAAAGGACAGAGATAAGAAGTGACTGCAGTCTGGAAGATGCGTCCTGGATGACGGTAAGTATTATGCTTTTACCGACCTAACACACACTGCAGATGTATGACAACACACCCATCATGATTAAAATATGATGTACTGCGCTAAGAATTGAACCCGAATATGCAGACTTGATCGCCCACCTTCTTAGCTAGTTCCCTATGCGGTGTATTTAAAAGAGTATGGGCTGATTTACAAGTCGGATATCTCTAGAAAATTTTTCCGCACGTTCTGGTCGTGAAAGCTTCAATCTATTGTGCCTAAAGGCATGCGAGGAGAGAATATGTCATTTATCGGCCCATCCATGGCATATGAAGGCATTTTATATGGGCGTGCTTCCTAACAAGCGAAGACGAAACTTGTTTAACATCTTGGCTTTTATGTTTTGGATTTGAGTAAAAAACCATTATCACGTCGATACTTCCGAATTTTTTTAAGTTCTCAGAAGCTCCTAAGATTATTTCCTCAGAGAAGAAAAGATTTTCTTCAAACTTCAATTAGTGCCCGGATAGGGCTTTAAAGCATATATAACTGTTGAGAAGAAGTGAGAGCAAGAAAATACATTTTGCGAATGCAGACCTATTGCCCATCGCGTGATGACGTAGAAGTACTAATTAGTGCTTATTGTGGTAAAAAAAAAAATTGAATCCAGCTTTTTAAGAATTGCGACATATAAAGAGAACTTGATAAACCCCAGCGAACCAGTTGATCATTTAAACTTATTCACTTGTATTCTGTGCTTTTTTTTAAAACAAACGCGTCCAGGTTTCAGTCAACAATTATGCGAAAATTCATTTTCCTGATTCCGAATCATTTTTCTAAATCGATTTAAGCTTGTCTGTCGGTTCATGCTTTGTACTGGGCGCAACTATTGAGATATTTTGATGAAGTTTGCCACGATAACGTGTTTTGATCGAGGGACGAACTCCATGCAGGGCACTTTTTCGCCCACCTCCCAGGTAACAACGTTCGTTGAAAAGTCATTACACAAATGACTAAATTAACCGAAATGATGTAAGGTAAGGAAGGGCCTTGTTCCATAATATTGTTTGCATTTGTTTTATAATCAAGTCGTAGTATATCGCTTATGACAAGGATAAATAGTCTATGTTACGAATAATTAGACGGTTTCCTTTTATACCTATACACAACATCTATGTGTTGAATAACTTTGTGAAAGTTTACAATATTTCGTCGAAAATATTGGCACTTAAATTAATTTGATAAAAAAAAATAATAAAAAAAAAAAAATGATAATAATAAGAACCATAATTAATATGTGAACTTATTGTTATTAGATTCTTAATTTATTTTTTATCATTTAATTTCATATGTTTTACTTATTAATATAATTTTTCATTTAATTTTTATTCATTTATTAATTTTTTCTTATTGTTGCTTCATAAATAATCTAAAAATTAATTATTTTTTATCTAATAGTATTTACGAGTATATTATGGTGTCGTAATATATACTTATGTATATTATGTTTACTTAATTATCTATTTTCCATTATTGTACAATAATACTTGGATGTCCTTTCGACTAAATATGTTTCTAATACAAAAAATTGCTATATTTTACCTTTTCTTCTTTTACAAAACACTTTGTAAATTTTCTAGACTACGGCTGTTGAAAATGAAACTCTTAGCAAATAAAAATGAAGTTAAATATCATCATTTTATTATTCTATATACTCTATATATATATATACATTATATATATATATATACATTTTTATATACATTACATATACATGCAGATGTATATATACGCATATCTAAATATATGCATATGTAATTATCTATGTATATATATGTATATATATATATATATATATCTATAGATCTATGTTACAATGCTGATAGTGATGATGTATTAAAAATCTTATGCAGAAATCGCTAAAGTATTGTACAACGTCCTTTATTTCTATTTGATTGTGAAAATTCGGTGCCAATGACACCTCCAGTACTGGTACAACCCATTAATTCACGAAATACATCACCAATTTTATAGTTATACCTGTAGGAATGAAAGAAAATAAGATATTATTATATTACTATATGAAGGTATATAAGAGTAAATTAACTCCTCACTCAATAAATTGGTAGGATAAGATATAGATGATACCCCTATTGACGAATCCATATGACGGACAAAGCGATATGTTGACACATTTTCCTAGCATTCCAGCTCGTTAGTTTACAGTTGTTACAATTGTTTTAATAGAAGGAAAACTACCGTTCAGGCAAAGCAACGGTTTCAAAATTTTTATTTGGTCTCTACTGCATGTAGCCAAACACTGGAACAAGTGTTTGATGATTTAATGATGAAAAAAGTGCACAAAAGTAATTTCGATCAGATCAAAAAATTAAGCTTACGTGGAATAGATGATACCATAACAATATCAGAAGGCAATCTATATACTATTTTGCATAAACATCTGTCAATGAGAAAGCTCTACATGAAGTAGATACCGCGTTTGCTGACTTTCGATCAAAACAACTGTTTGTAAGTGTGTGAAAAATCAAAGGAATTTTTTCATGCAACATGCAACAATGGATGACACATGGATTCGTCACTACATTTCAGAGTCATATTGGCGGTCAGTCGAGTGGTTCGCAACCAAAAAATAGAAAAGTCAAGTGGGATGTTTATACCGGCCGCATTTTAGCATCCGCATGCTCTAACATATGCCGAGTTTCTTCAAATAGGGCAAAGGAACAATAATCAATATTACATAGCATTTTTAGCGCGAAGAAGAGAAATATACTCTTTCACCAAGACGATGCGTCACAAGGAGTCCCAAATATTGGCGCAGTACCACGATTTATATTTCGAATTGCTTCCATGTCCACTCTGCTTTTCAAATTTACATCCGTTCGGGGATTTCAAAAAAATGTTCATCGGAAAGGGATATGGCTTTAATGAAGAGATGATAGTGGAGACTGAAGTGTATTTGAATGACTTTTGGACGAATCGTTGTAAAAGAAAGCCATAGAAATCTTAAAGAACCATTAGAATGAATGTTTTCCTCTTGAAGGCTTATCTTAATGAGTAAAGTCGACTTTTTGGTTGTTTTATTTAGTAGTCCTCTGAACTTGTTGAGTGATGTGTATCTGAGAGGCAAGGTTTTCACTTTCTCTCTTTGAAAAAAAAGAACAAGAAAATTATATTTGGTCGTGACCGAATCTTTTATTTCCATCACCGTGATCCAAAAAAAGAAGCAGAACTCAATTTTGATTTTCTACAATATTGGATGGGCTTGGTCCGCTTTTGCTATTTTCGGGAGAAAAGTGGAAAAAGGTGTATGTGTTATGCTTTATGACTAACCAGGCATTTTCGTTGAAAAGTTTCAAATCCTTTTGCAAATTTGCGCAACGAAGAATGTTTACTATAGACATCTCACCGTTCTTCAGACGGCCAGATGGACGGATCGAAAGTGGTTAAAAGTGGTAGAATGTGAGGTCAAATTTTTGTAGATATATTTGGTATAGCTTATAATTAATGAGCAAACAACCAATTTTTTATAACTTGTGAAAAGCGTACGTCGTACTGTGAGCGTGTTCTACAACCGATTTGGCCTATTTTCAAAACTAACCTGCGTGCAAGTACCTGGAAATTTTTTCGCTAAATTTAAAGTCTACAATCAGGAGAATTTTTACAACAGAAATTACACAGACGAGTGAATGGACAGACGGACATACTTAAATCAGTTTAGAATTGGATGCTGGAAAAGACTGTATATATCGTAAAAAAATGAATATATCTTTCATCCTTCGGTGATGGACATAAATATTGTTAATATTTCAGTACTTACTGCGCTGAGCACTCTACATAACCACAGCGCCAATGTTTACGTACTAAAGTGGAAATATCTTTTAACTCCTGCAAATATATAAAACATAAATGTAAAAGAAAGAGCAAGAAGCTGTAAATTCTATAAATTTTATATTCATAAATTAGATCGGAACTTTATCCTATAGGTATGTAGTAAAGCTGACATCATTTGATTAAATTCTTTAAAATGGCTTACCTGTGAATTTGCTTGTGTTTCAGTTATTGTATCAAATTTATTGCCAACTACAATTAAACTAAAATCACGATGACTAAAACTATCCAATATTTGATCTCTCATCGATCTGCAATACTGTAAATAAAGAAATATACCTCATATGTATTTCTTTTGTTATTCTTTGGTTTATTCTTCCTGTGGTAATGCTTCTTCTCATTCTTATTCTAGCTCTTATTCTTATTCTTATACATAGTCTTATGTGATTTCTTATCCTTATTCGTATTCTTATTTTTACTCATATTCTTATACTTATTCTTTCTCTTATTCTTACTATCATTCTTATTCTTACCTTATACCTAGTCTTATTTTTATTCTTATTCTCTTTCTTATTCTTGTTCCTATTCCCATTCTTATTTTTGTTCTTATCCTCTTTTTTATTCTTTTTTATTTCTATTCTCACTCCTATAGTTATTCTTAGTTACTCCTTACTCCCATTTCTACTGTTGTCTTACACTTACTCTTATTCTTATTCGTTTTCCTATTCTTATCCTTATTCTTATTCTTATCTTAGAATTACCCTGCTTCTTCTTCTATTTCTTATAATATTCTTTCTCGCATTCTTGGCCTTATCCTTGCCCTTATTCTTATTATTATTATTCTTATTCTGACTCTTATTCTTATTATTGCTCTTACCATTCTCGCTGTTTTTTTTCCATATTCCATATTTGCCCGTATTCCTATTCTTGCTCTTTTTTTTGTCTTACACCTACTTCAACATTCACCCTTACCCTTACCTTACTCTTCTTCTTCTATTTCTTATCTTTACTCTTTCTCTTGTTTTTGACCTTATTCATATTCTTGATTTTATTCTCATTCTTATACTTAGTCTTGCTCTTATCCTTGCTATCAGTCTTATCCTTATTCTATACTCACTCTTGTTCTTGTGCTTATTCTTGCCTTGCGCTTAGTTTTACTCTTACTCTTTCTTTTATGCTTTGCTCACATTCTTATTCGTGCTCTTACACTTACTCCAACACTTACATTTACTCTTACCTAACTCTTCTTCTTGTTCTTCTTCTATTACTTATTTTTATTCCTTCTCTTCGTCTTGTTCTCATTATATTTTTGTCTTACAGTTATTGCTGTACTTACTCTTACCCTTACTTTTACTATTATTCTTGCTCTACTATACTCTTGCTCTTCTCTTTGTTCAACCTTCTTTTTCTTATTCACATCATTATCTTTTACCATATTCTTTGTATTATTATTACATTCGTACTGCTTATTTTTAGTGTTCAAATATGATCCCGCGACTTACCCGAAATGTTTCCAAATTTCCCATATCGAATACTAAAACGTAGGCATGGACAGTTCTCAGCCCAAGTGGATGACCGTTATTCCATTCGGCAAAATTATCTTCAGGAAACCGTTTCTGTAATTGCCAATGCCAATGCCAATGCCAAAAGAAAAAGAAAAAGAACAATTTTATAATTGCTTGTCTTCCCGATTCTGAACTTTTCATGTTTAATTTTCTTATCACTGACATTTCTTAAACTTTTACTAGAGCAAATTTTCATAAAGGAAATTTAATTGCATTCTTCCTCTTATTTTTATAACTTTTTTTAAAAAACATAATTGCAAACACGTCTAATACCCTGCACAGAATAAGTTTGAAAAGTAATTTTCACCAACAAAATGTAAAGCAAGACAAACAGCAAAGGTGACATGATAAGTGCAGAAAAAGTGTATTCCTTTTTTCGCGAATTTTTTTACACGACTTGATATGTGAGAAATAGTGTTTATGTGCAAATTTTGATTAACTTTTAGATAACCAACTTAAGGTTGTTTAAAAATTATTCGAAGAATTTTGTAAAATATTATTTTTTTTTGTACCCTACACTACTTATGATACAGAGTATATAAAGTTAGTGCGGTCGTATGCAACAGGCTGAAGAGCTTAACATAGACCCACCTTATACTATACCGATCGATTCAGAATTATAAGCTGAATTGATCTAAGCTTGTTTGTCTGTCTGTCCATGAAAATTTGTGTTCAAGCTACAGGTAGCAAATTTTTGAGATATTTTGATGGCATTTGCTACAGTGACGTGTTTTGACCCAAGAAGGAACTCAATTGAAAATTTTTCGGATCGTTACACTTTTTCAAGAGAACGCCCTTTCTCCAGATAACGCCCTATTCTGGAAAGTCATTATATGGAAAAAAATTGTAATTTTAAAAATTTCTCGGCGAAATTGTCTAAGTAGTAGCATTTCGTCACTCCAACTAGGTATGAAAATTTTGGACGGCTGGGGCAAATTTTTGAACGCCTTCTTATATAACCAGAACTGAAGTTCATGCGACAAAATGGCATAATTTTCAATTTAACTAAAAAAAAATAAACGTATCAAAGTTGGACAATGTCGGCCTATTTTTTGAATCTACCCCAATAAGGATTTTCACGAAAATTGATCCTTTGTAGAGCAGAAAAGCCCAAGTTTTAATATGCGGTGGCGAAAATTGACCCATAATAATAGTAATTTCATACAAAAATGAACTCAACTTTGGACCATCTACGTCTATTTTTGGATGCGGCCCTACATAGGGTCTAAACTTGTACTAGATTAGATTGCGTTTTGGACCCGCTTCCCCATAAATACGCACTTGAAAAATATGCCGTTATATAGAAAACAAAATATAATTTTTGTGTCCTATAATAAAAATAAGAATTGTGTTAGATAATGCGGTATAGGGTATTGAAGGTTGGTATTGTCCAACTATAATGTTCTCGCTTGTTGTTTTTGAATCTAAAATACATACATTACGCGAACAAACACACGGACTTGAGTTTACAAATATTATGTTTGCTCTATGGCGCGTCATCGTAGATTTTTAATTATAAAGATTATCGCAAGTGGATTAAAATGAACTTTGGTTTAGTTTAAGTTTAAGATAAAAGTTAGAGAAATTTTTCAGTTAACACTGAGAACTTTATAAAAGTGATACAACATTGTCTTGAACTTTCAACGCTTCGTTCGCGTTCATTTTATCGATCGTGTTTTAGCTTTCATGTAATTAAATCAGTTCTTGTAGACAAATAAGACAAAGTCTAAAGTCATGTCCTGGCTACCTAGTTAGGGACTTTCTAAGTGAACTTATCAAATTAATATACCATAAACTAATAAACTTGCAGTAAAGTAAGAAAGTAAAAAAGTTTAATTATTACTGCAAATTTTATAAGCTCAACAAGCAAAGTTCCAAAGTACTTTATTAATTGCGGACGTGTGACAGAAACTTGTTTACTTGGACCTTTAAAATAATAGGAGAAAGTATTTCTATAGAGAATTTTAGTGCAACATGTTTGCATTGAATTTTTATTTATTCCAAGTTGGATCAGATCTATCCAGTTGAAGAGAATTATCAAATTTTAAATATTTCCTTTGATTTTCGGATTCTCAGAACAAACATCTGGGGATAGTCTTGAGTTGGATCTCGGCCTTAAATCATCATTGCAAGGTTAATAATTGTTTTGCCTGGGGCAGATAACATCCATTTTCATTTTTCGAATGTGAACGTCTTCCGAAACTGTACATTCAGCGTTCACGTCTCGTATCTCAGCTTTACGATTTGAATTTTCGACGAACAGATAGGCATGTGAACAGGTGCTCGCACAGACAGATACGCGATCAGAGGCAGAAGGCTAAGTTAACTTAAATTGATCTACGTCGTCGCTGTTTTTGCACACCTTGCATGTTACAAATAGAAAGGGAAATCTTCTAGACTCTCATCTTTGATTCGAGAATAAAAAAAATGCCGAATTTTTTCTCCTTAAATTGATATCAATACAAATATTATTATTATTATTATTATTATTATTAAAATTTTAAAAAGACATTGAGCACTAGCAACACAGGCTATCGGCTCTAATTTATAAAAATGTACATTGGATATTGAGCCTAGTAGTTTTAATAAAGTAATATATTGAATTGATATTCTGCTCTGAAGCTGATGTTAGAATGTCCAACGGGTCAATCTTCCAAATGCAATACTTCTAGCTAAGGAAACATAGGGCAGTCACAGAGAATGTGCTTTATAGTGAGAATTTGTCCACAACTGCAAATTGGGCAGGAAGACTTCTTTATGATCCATTGATGAGTTGCAATTGTATGACCAAGGCGAATTCTCGAAAATGTTTGGATCTTGATTTTCTCAACACTTGTTGCATAATAAGGTGGAATTAATTAAGAGTTAATAGAAGAGTAGTGTTGATGATGGTATCGTAGATTTCCTTTTGTAATTTTCTCTTTAACTTTTCTTCCAGTGTATCTTTGAAGATCCAACTTTTCCATGACATCATCCATAATTAGGGGTGCAGAAGCAGCATACTTTACCGCTCGATCAGCCTGTTCATTTCCCAATAAACCGATATGACTGGGAACCCATGACATTTTAATTTTTCCGCCGAGTGATGTAATTATATTCCTTAATTTGTTGATGATGGTCCATCTCGAAGTCGAAGGATTCCGAATAACTTGTAATGCAGATAAACTGTCAGTAACAATGACGGTTTCGAGTTTGTTTTTATGGGCAAGGTTCGCAGCGCGAAGGATAGCTCTGGCTTCGGCTGTGAAAGTTGAAGTACTTTCGCGAAATATGTGATTGAGAAGAACCTGTCCTGAAGCATCTACCACGGCACAAGCAGGGGGCAGATCAGAAGATTTTGAGCCGTCTGTGTATAAAAGATTCCAACCGGTACTCTCCACTACTTGGGTTTTTTCAGCTCTTAGATTCCTGAAGACATAACTTGGAGTATCTTCTTTCTTGTGCTTAGATAGCGAGATGTCAAAAAAGCAGTCTTTCAAAATCCATGGAGGCTTAACACCAAAATAGCGGAAAGTTTTTAAGGGAATGTGCAATTCCTTTGCGAAGTACAAACAATAGCCAATTGCAGGTGGTAACTTTGGAATTTTCTTCACAATAATAATCTTTCTCACGTCATCACTGGAGACTAGATTTGTTTGAATTAAGAAGCTTGGGGACTATTTTTAGTTTGTAATTCATAAAGTCTATTTTCTACAGTTGGGAGACCAGTTTCAGTTATAATATTATTTATGGGCGTCGTCCGAAAAGCATAACAACTTGCTCTGAGGGCTTGGTGAAAAACCGGTTTAAGAATACAATACAAATATATTTCATTACTTTGGCTTAATTTTGGAAAACAAATTCTGAATATGACATGTTTCCAACTACTTACCTGCGGTGGCACATCGACAACCATCAGCTCCCGTATGCAAGTATCGCAAACCAAACAGCTTTTATACACCTTACGTTTTGTTGTTGTTTGATGTGTTCTCGGAAAGTCATGATAGAAGAATTGCTAAAATTAAAGGAAAATCAAAGGTTTGCTTCTTTTTTTTTTTAACATCGTTTTTAGGTATTTCACATTACACCGGTTGGATGATAAGCGCCAGTAGTGGGGAAGATTTAAACAACACGTCTCATTTGGCAATGTTAGGTAATATCCAGAGGGACTTGAATTAGATCCACCTATTATTTATATCGGTCGACTCAAAGTCATGATTAAAGTCTGATCTGAGTCAAAGTCATGATCGATTTAAGCTTATATGTCTATCTGTCCCTTTGGCGTCTATCTTTGTATTTGTATCTTCAACCTACACGTCGTGACGTGTGTTGGGACAAGGAGGAACTTTGCTGAAAATGAATTAGATAGAAGGGATTCCACGATTACTCTCCGAAAAGATTTGAATAAAGTCTTTCTCAGGAGACAAGTTTCGATACTTCTAGACAAAAGGCCGCTTGGAAGTAGTATTTTGAAATACTAAAGAAATAGGCAAGATTTGGATCAGATGGGAATCTCTTTTGCTCCGTCTATTCGTTTGAGAGTCCTTATAAACAAATTAATCTATGTATGGTAAGTAGTTTGTATTTTCAGAATTTTGTAAAAAGATTTTATATCAGTATAGAGTTTTGACGTACAAACTTGTTGTGGTATATTCGGGCCTCTTGAAAATAAGTGAAGTTTAATATCCAGCGAAGAGGTGGGGTAGAATATTTGAGGGTCGATTTTGCCGGACTAGATTACTTTTGCTTGTGAAAGCCTGCAAGTAAATCAAAAGTTTATCCGAAGATGGACAGTTTTACAAAAAGTTTCTGATAAGGAAAGCTTATAGAAATAGTGACCTGTAAGCGACGCCTGCTGAAAGACAATAAAATGTTCCCTGCTTTCTACAATGCTTGACGATTCAAAAAGAGTCTTCAGATCAGGAAAGTCTTAACAGTCTATTTGATACTTAAAGAAAACAAAAATAATGGATGATGGTCGACGATCTCTTTGACAATGTCGTTGAAACGTAGCTCTCTTAAGAATCACCACTGTCTTGAACTTAACCCTCCGAACAACTTGCAAGTTGACATTGGGTAAAATTTGTATCAAAATGATTGCCTGACAGATTATGGATGCTGTGTTCTGCAATAAAGAGGGGATAGTGTGTCAAAAATTCTAGACGACTCCTCTTAATACTGCGAGGTTTATGTAACGTGCAGGAGCAAGCTTCAAAAACCCAATAAATTCTTGGCCAGTTTCAAATTCGGAATGCATCTAAACATGTCCCTCTGTTCGTCCGTCCGTCCATCTATTCGTAGTACTTGTGGTTAACACTTTTCAAAGGACACGCTTACAACTTCCGCACGCGTATGGATCAAAAACAGTTAGCATGGTTGCATTTTATTTGCTACTCGTAAAGTACAGCGCATAAATCATATAAGCTCCCACTTTTATTCTGAAAATAATAGAAATCAATCACGCCCTTCGAATACTATAGAGTATGACAACTTACTTCTTTTCCAATTTTTGTAGCCTTTTTTTTTGGGGGATAATAGTGCTGGGTATAAAAGATTCGGCCGCAACCGAATATAATTTTCTTACTTGTTTCCTTTTCAGATGTGCTTATATAGATGTTCGCGCCCACTAAGGGCTGAAAACGTTTTCAAAATGACCGTGAAGCCGTCGGTATGACGATGGTTTAAAATTTGCAGAACTATCATCGAACTACGATCGATGTGGTTGAGGTCTTCGTTGTATTAAATGGATTAAATAATAAAAGCTATTGAATTGTTGAACTAATCATTCAAAAGAATTTAAACGAAATTTTCTTATATAAATTTGCTGCCTTCCTTTAGAATGAGAGAGTAGCCTGAGCTTAGTTGTTCTTCTGCTTGAAAGGAGTGTAAATAGTAAAAATTGTCATCCTCTTGATATGTAAAAGGAACCTTCTTAGCTGGTTACGTCTAAAACGCTAAAATAACAACAACAAAATAATTTTCCCATGCTTTTCTATCAACTTGCCACTTGCCAGATTTGCAAAAAAATAATTTTTCATCGTGTCCCTGGTGTCTATTAGTCAGCTAACAAAACTCTTTTGAAATTTTCTAGAAATTTTAATAAAAACTTAAGCTACGAATTTAATGGAACATCCGTTCCTCTTATTCATCATATATACACTCGTTTGATTTTCATATGGCATTCTTTTCCGTTTTCAAGTCAAAAGTGTACGCACACTACACCGTTTTCACAGCTTCTCTATCTATAATCCTGCGTGATCGTCAAACCAATTTTAAAGGCGACATTATCTGAATTCCTCGTTCAATAAAAATATCTACACAAATTCACGCACACACATATATAAGTACGTATATATAGCACATACATATGCACATACTCTTATATGTACGTATATATAATGTGTCTATATATAGTACATATATTTGTGTTTGCATCAATACATAAAGCAGATTTTGAAGGTCATAAGACTTTTCCTGTCCTCATTTGCCCCTCTTCTGTGAGAGGCAAAATTGTTGCTCTTATGGTACGCTTAAGAGACGAAAAGGCGCTAAGGAATCACTTTATATTGTGTCACTTATGACTAAGGCCTATTGTTATCTTCCAATGTTTTCGAAAAATCCGACAAACGGAAACAAACAAATTTTGTTAGCAACAGGCAACGGAGGCAAATGCCTTAGTCGGTCCAAAGTTTTTATACCAATTAAGAATGCCAAAATACTACTACTTAGCCACTTTTGTCCAGAAAATTTGAAAATTGCAATTTTTTTTGCATATAATAACTTTTTAGAATAGGGCGTCGAACCATTTTCAATACCGTTCGTCCTTGGGTCACCACAACACGGTACTGTACCGAATTTCATTGAAAAGGTCTCCAAAATTACGACTTGCAACTTGAAAACAAAAATGTATGGACAGAAATCAGTCGGACAGACGGACAGACAGGTTTAGATCAATTCAAATTATGATTCTGAATCGATCGGTATAACAGAAAAGTAGGTCGATCCTTCCTTCAGCGTGTTACCTATGTCCGCTTTAACCTAATATACCTTGTATCATAAGTTGTGTAGGGTATAACGACCGAAAACGTCAAAAGGATGAAAGGATGAAAATGCTTTACAAACTGTATCGACAAAATTGTTTCGGATATACCGAAATGAACGGTCTTATCACACCAGCTACCAAATGCCTATGAATGGGCCCTTAAAAAAAGCCGCTATTCTTCATGCACCAAGAAAGGTGTAAAGAATAGCGGCTAAATCAAGGAAACTACTGCCCATGATTACTTTGCAATGGTGTTTGATGATAAGGTTATATTTTTCACCACATAATTCCCACTTCTTGCTGACCATCAGTGTTTTACACAGACGGGAGACATTCTGTGAGTAATTGTTCATATATGTATATATGTATAAAAAAAAAAAAAAAACTGACGGCTTAAGTTCCAGAGTTTCTTTAAAAACGAACCGGTCAACAATGTTTAATTGTTGTTGTGCTTACCTGTAAAATACTGGTTTTTCCGACGCCAGAAGCCCCCAAAAATGCCGCTTTAAGGGGGCCCTGTAGCCATGGGGGCTCTGCACCACCCTCCAGAGTGATACGCTATGCTGAAATGCACTTATTCTGTATATGGATTTCCATTGCAATTGAGATCTTGGTCGATTTAGTAGAATTATCACCGACATAGTCAACGCTGCGTGTACTGCCTATTAAGAGCTTGTTTGAATTTGTCGGCGATATCGTGCTCCACATCATATATATGTATATATGTATAAAAACAATAAGCAGCTTTTCGCTTTCACTTTTAATTGGATTTATTGTGGCGTAGTTAACACCCTTTGTATTTGCGTAATTATTTTCAAATTTGTTTGCTATGATTATCTGTTCAGGATTTGTGTTTTTGGTTGTGTTCGCCTGCTATAGAAAAGGTTTTTGCTTTCATGTCTTCTTCTGTTAATTGTTTTTGAATATTTTGTTATTGCTTTTAGATGTTGATTGTTTTCGTTTTTTTCCTTTCTCTTTTTTTTTTGTTTTTTTTCGTTTTTCGTTTGTTTTGTTCTTTTTTTACTTTTTTGTTTTTTTTGTTATGTTTTGCATTTGTTTACTTTGAGAGAATAATGCAAAATAACGTAATAAATAAGGTCAGCTTTCTTCATATATGTGGGGGATGTGTGTGTATGTGTGTATGTATGTGTGTGCGTTTTATTTTTTTACTTTTTTTTATTTAAATAATGGTTTATGTATTCAGTATGCAGTTGATCGTTGTTATTGTTGTAGCATTTATATAAGGCTAAGCGAGAACATTTGCCTAAAAATAAAATTCAAAGTAAATGTTTTAATAAATTTAAGTAAAAATCTTCTTTTTTTTTTTTGTATTAATTCATATACTATTATGTATGGATGTAGGATTTAAACTCTCGGTTAATTTAAAATTCAGAATAGGAGCAATCATTTGTTTCTGGTCGTTGGGGCGAAGGCGACAGAAAAAATTTTAGAATTGACTGCCACCGGACGATGGGCGGTATATTCATTTTGTCAAAACGTTTGCAACGCCCAGAAGGAGGCATCAGAGAGCTCACAATTTTTATATATTCCTGATCAGCATCAAATTCTAAATCGATTCAAGCATGTCCATCCGTCCGTCTGCGTAATGTCTTTTGCAAACATTCTCCTGGTCGAAAAAATGGTGCTTTCGGCTTTAAATTTAGCAAAAGCGTTGGAAGCTTTTGCGCGCATGTTGGTATCGAAAATGGCCTAATCGGTCGAAGTACACGCCCGCAGCAACACGTAAACTGAGAATACTTCTGTTTTTCAAAAATAATGAAAAATTGGTTTTTTACGCATAAACTATAGCAAATAAATTTACAACAATTTGAATGCATATTCTGCCGGCGATGCTGTGCATTTGTGTACAAAGAGGGAAGAAATTGACCCCCCTACCCAATATTATAGTGCATCAGAATTGAATTATTTTCTCAATATCAAAAATCCCATAAATTGTACAAATTCTTGGCCAGTTGCAACTCTTGAATCCACGTAAACATGTTCGTCCGTTCGTCTGCCCACCTGTCTGTTCGCGTAACTGTGTAGCATTTGTTGTAAACATTGTCCCGTTAGCCTAAAAATTTGCAAAAGAGTTTAAAAGTGACTAAAACTTTTCAAAGGACACACCTACAACGCCCACATACCACTACGATAAAAAATGTTATTTTGAAGAAATCAGCTGCGCCCACTTCATATTATAGAGCATGAAAGTTTTGTTCTTGTGCTTCCCTTGTTTTTTTTTTTGGGTTAAACGGTGATGGGTGTAAAAGATTCGGTTCCGACCGAATTTAATTTTCTTCCATGTTATTGTTTCTATTACTTACAGGTAGAAAGAAAAAGCACAAAGTTATTACCTAAAGTGAAAATCAATCATTAAAAATTGAGTCGCAAATAGTCCAGTGTATATAGTAATCTTTCCATAATGTTACAACAACTACCCTTCTTTCTTTTCCGTTTTAAATTTTTTAAGATTTTTCTTTTTCATTTTTTATGTTAATCTAGCAAAAGTTTTTTCGCTTCGAATCCATCGAGATTATTGATAAATAGTTTTGTTTTGCAAGCGGAACGAGGTAAGTAAATAAACAGTCAGAGTCAAATGAAAAGAGTTAAAATCTGATACGAAAAACTTTACAATAGCGGTCGGATGCAATTAGAAGTTTTTTTCTTACATTTTAATTGTTTGTCCGTTAACAGAACAGCATTATTTTTTATCTACAGGATGCAACTGTTACGCACCAAAAGATGTATTTATCTTTCATCCTCTATTGATAATATCTCTTATATAATCACTGTAAAGCAAAAAAAAAAAAAAAGGAAAAGAAAAACTCTTGCAACATAAATCCCTTTGTAGGTCACATCTTGTTAAATAACTAAAAATCCTTAACACTGGAACGATGTGGTGGGTTAGTTTTATATTTCCCAACTTTTCAATATCAAATGATCAAGGAAAGCATACGAAATTCAAAGAGTTTTGTAGTCACTTCTATTTACATAAATCGACCTTCAATCGATGTTTATATCATACACTCGTTGAGGCACGGGGTATACTAAGTCTGTATGGACGCATGTAACATGCAGAAGGGCTTAGAGTAGATCCACAATAGATTCAGAATAATTTTCTGCGTCGGTCTGAACTTCTCTGTTCGTCCGTCCGTCCGCCCGTCTGATGTCTATCCATGTAAACATGTGGACGACCCAAAGCTCGTAAATTTGAACAATATTTTTAATGAAATTTGATACACAGACATGATCTCAGGCGATCGCGAACGCTATTGAAAATGGTTCGAATCGATGCACCTTTTAAACCGCTCGCTACATAACGCCTTATTTTGGAAAGAAAATGCCATTTACAAAATTTTTCGACAAACCTCCCTGAGTCAGAATAGTTTGACATTCTAAATTGGTATAAAAAATTTGGTTCGGCTGGGGCAGTTTTTTGAACCCTCTCTCATATAACTCTCCCCACGAAAACGAACCCTTTATACGGTAAGTAGATCTCATTTTTAATAATTCATGGTGAAAAATGGTTGTCTATGTGTTGGACTACACTCCATATAACATATCCTATGAATAGTAAGCTTTTCAATTTTAATTTTCTATGACGAAAATTGGTGTTTAATAGCAATTTAGCAAAGATATTAACAATATAGGATTTGGATCAGATAGGTCTATTTTTTTTACACCCTAACATATAGAGAGATTATCAAGAAAAGCAAGTACTTTATGAAGAGAAAATTTAATTTCTGGTTTCTTTTATGACGGAAACCAAAAAATGATAAAGCTTTTGGCAGATATATTAAGTATGCCATGTTTGTCGTGTCGACCTGTCGCCATGCGACTTTTTGATCATCCTCCAATATTCGGGTTTTCAAGGAAAGTATGCGCTTGCATGAACATAATACGGAATTTTTCTTATATTAACACAAAATAAGCCGGCCGATCGTTTGATACCCTACACCACTTCGTTTAATTAATAATATATCGAAATTTATACACTATTTTTATATAAATGCATAATTTTTATATTGGAAAATACGAAAACGTCAATGTGATCTAAATTTTTTTAATTTTAAATTAAATTACATTTAATTTAATTGTCAATGATTTTATCATCTTCCGGTTGCTTTCATTATAACAAGTCATCAATTGCGCTTTTCTTTCATGAGAGCTCCTATACATATTTCGGTCTAAAAAATACATATATGTGATCCAAATTCCCTATGATTGATTAACTAAGGAAACATTTTCATTAAAAAATCTTAAAAGTTAGCTTGTTTCAGTATATAAGGGCTTAGAATGATTATACGGTTTGGGATACAAAAAATAGACTATCGTGGGCCAAAATTGTTTTTATGTCTAATTATTATTACGAATGAATTTTTATTAAGAAACATTGAAAATGGGTTCTTTTTACCATATAAAGATTCGATTCAATTCTTTAGGAACGATTGGACGGCAACTATCCCCTCTGATCCAAAATTTTCAAACTAAAATGGCGAAATACTATTAGTAAACGATTTTTGTCGTGAAATTTTAAAAATTACAACACTTTTGTTCTTTAAGACGATTTAACGCGTTATATGGGGGATGGTCCGCCTCGAATCATTTTAAATAGCTTTGGTCAATGCGCGTTAGTATATCAAATTTCATCAAACTATCTTGGAAATTATGAACTGTAAGTAGAACACAAAAAAAAAAATACATAGTCTATGAACAGACGGACAGACAGGCTTAAATCGATTCAGCAAATGACTGTGACAATGAACGGTGGAAGGCGAGGATAATAAAAAACCGAGCTATACAAAAATTATTTAAGTCGTTTAACTGATTAATCGACAAGTAAAAATTAAAATACTTAAGCATTTGCTTGCTGTTGGCTTTAGGGTAACAAAATTTTTATACTCTTTTCAATTAAAATGAATGCATTTTATAAAATCGTATTCTCTTCTTCTTTTTTTTTAATCTTTTGCTGCCAAGCACATTAACTGTTGTTTGCTTACGTTTCGCAGCATTTCTAATTTTCTCTGATTATAAATCATAAAATTTTAGTGTAAAAGACTTTGGCTAAAAGTGAATACGTAAAATCAAAACTTTATTTTCTTGCCGCCATGTTGGTTGCTGTAGATATGTGCTGCGACGCTTTCTTCACATAAATACATGCATGCATGTGCACTTGCTGGCAGACTTCTTTTCTCTGCTCTATCATAAGGAAATTCTGTATACATATATATATACATATGTATATATATATATATATCACAGTATATATATATATATATATAACAGTATACGTATATATAATAATAGTGATTGCATTTGCCATTAGTTATTGGTGTTGCTTCCCGTGGCCTTTTAACAAAATAAATGTAAGTGTTTTGGTAGACAATTATTTCTTTTCATTTTTAAGTTACGACTAAGCCATTTTTAGTCTCCTTTGTTAAAAGTTTCATATAATTTTCAGCTTCATTAACATTTTTCATTCTACATTACAGTTGAAATAATGAAATAATACTTGAAAACAATGTGAATACAAACCAAATCAGAAAATTATATTCGATCGTTAGCGAATCCTTTATACCCATCACCGTGATCCTTAAAAATAACGAAAAGAATTAAATTTCGATAGTCAATAATATTGAATGGACGCGGCTGATATTTTCTATTTTCAGAATAAAAGTGGAAATTTATGCGACGTACGTACCATTGTTTATGAGTAACACGTAAAAAGCACGGAAAAAAGAGATGTTCACAGTTTTTTTTTTTTTATAGGCGTTTGAGAATGTTGTATGTGGGTGTGTTCGTGTGAATCCTTTTCCAAAATTTCTTGCAAGTTTGTAAGCGATCTCGTCAATTTTTCATAAAAGAAAAATATTTACAACAGACATTATACAGATCTATATCTCTGTGTGTTAACGTCTGCACCTGGCATGTGCCTTAATCGATCGGGCTGCCTACAACCATTGGCAATCAATTTAGTTGATTGAGGACCCCTCATGGAGAAAGACAATCCCCATTAAACGAGACCTCGCTACCCTGGGGACCCGCAATAGAAAATGGGTGTGAGCCAAATTCCCGTTTAGTGTTTTACCTCAAAGCCTATCTAAGCACCTCTTAGATAGCTTCCCGCGAAACTTTGGGGCAACCACAGCCACCAGGAATACTCCCCGAAAGGCCGTACCCAGCAGTCAGGCAAGAAGTCATTCGTCCGACATTCCGTCCGGGTAGTGTGCATCTTCTTGCCGGAGCAATACCGCTTTGGGCAACCTGACCCCCGTGGACACCCTTTAACTTCTTGGCTTATCGTTCAAGCAAGAACTTACACCAAGCTATATAACTTTGGGTGATCTTATACTGTACGCATATAGCATTTGCCTTTGGACTATCCACGCGACACACATTATACAGATGTCTGTGTGTGTATTTTACGTCTGCACCTGTCGTGAAGCCTTAATCGGACGGATTGCCTACAACCATTGGCAATCGAGACTTAAGTTGATTGACAACCCCATAGGGAGAGAGACAGTCCCCATTGAAGGGTGATGGACAGACAGACATGCTTAAATCGAGTCGGCATTTCTTGAGATCTCTCAAGCTTCCTTCTTGGCGTTTCAAATGTTTCAAATTTGTTACAGTTAATTTTTTTTGTTAAATTATTGTTATGATATAATTGAATAAATATATGAAATTATACCTTTTTGTGGTATGAACTTCAGTTCTCGCTATACGGGAGAGTGTGCAAAAATGGATCCATACGATTCAAAGTGTTCTTACTTAACAATTTTTACTGGGAAATTTTGAAAACTACAACTTTTTTCGATATAGCGACTTTTCAGAATAGAGTGTTATGTGAGGGGAGGTTGAGCCAGTAGACCGATTTTCAATAGCGTTCGTCTCTCGTCCTTCTGCTAAATTTCGAATATCTCAAAAATTGCAACCTATAGCTTGAACACAAATTTATATGGATAGACATCAGACTGACAGACGGACTTTGATCAATTCAGATTATGATTCTAAATCGATCGGCATAATAAAAGGTGGATCTATCCTAAGCCCTTCTGTGTATTACATACGTTCGCAGTAACTTAATATACCCTATGTCACAAGTAGCGTAGGATACAAATATAACTACATTTCCAGATATCAAGGAAAAAACCCGTCTAGATAGCGACAAATAGAACATAACCGTAATTGGTGGCGTCAAGATATTTGATCAGTTATGTCAACCCATCTATAAATGCATGTACTCCGTCAATATTACATATGCATGTAATCTTTCTCTAATATCGGCTTTCAATTCAATGAAAGCATTGGACATTTGTGCAAGCAGGCTGGTATTAAAAAAAGCCAAATGGATGAAATGCACGCTTACGGTCCCGAAAATCTATGTTTTTGAAAAGCAAAACAAAATTAGTTTTTGCTCATTATACCCTCGACTACAATAGTTACAATGAAACACATTTTCCCATATATTCTATGGACAGTTCTACAGCATCTGCATAAAAATAGGAAAAAACACTAACCCCACGCGATATTAGTTTGCTTATTTTCTATGTTTAGATATAGATGATAGTACTCAGCATGCTATTGTCAACCAAAATGATAAAAACAAGTAAGAAAATTAAATTCGATCGGGACGAATTTTTTATACCCATTACTGTTTACCCCAAAAAACGGCACTAGAAGTAAAAAAACAAAATGCTCATGCTCTATAATATGGAGTGGGCGCAGTTGATATCTTCTATCTTTAATATAAAAGTCTTTGTCGTAGAGGCATGTGGGCGTTGTGGGCGTGTCCTTTGAAAAATTTAAGTCACTTCCAAATTCTTTTGCAAATTTTTACGCGATATCTTCATTTTTGCTAATGGGACAATGTTTTCCACAAAGGCTACACAGTTGCGCAAACAGACAGGTGGACAGACGAAAAAGCGGACATGTTTAGGTGCATTTAAGAGTTGCAACTGGCCAAGAATTTGTACAATTTATGGTGTTTCTGAAGCTTATTTCTGTGTGTTATAAAGATATTGAGAAAATAATTCAATTCTGAAACACTACTGGATAGGCGGGGTTAATTTCTTCCCTCTTTGTACACAAATGCTACAGCATCGCCTGTAGAATATGCATTCAAATTTTTGTGCATTTATTTGCTATAGTTTATGAATAAGAAACCAATTTTTCATTTTTTTTGAAAAACAGAGGTGTTCTCAGTTTACGTGTTGCTGTGGGCGTGTACTTTGACCGATTTGGCCTATTTTTAATACCAACGTGCGCGCAAGAGCTTCCAACGCTTTTGCCAAATTTAAAGCCGATAGCTTCATTTTCGCGACCAGGAGAATGTTGACACCGACGAACTGACGGACAGACGGACAAGCTTAAATCAATTTAGAATTTCATGTTGATCAAGAATCATACTTTTTGGGGTCTCTGATGCCTCCTTCTGGGCGTTGCAAATATTTTGACAAAATGCATACTTTTTAAGAGCGATTATAAGTTTCTGATTCGGATACATTTGTCTGGATACTTCTACATGTGAAAATATCCAGTGCAATTTGCAGTTTAATAATTCAGCCACTCACGTTTGGTGAATGTCTTAGAATGAGCAAGTGAGTGCTTATGAGTGCTCATCGTTTGTTCACCAGAGAATTGGGTTGCCATAGCCGTGTCGCGCTGTTCGGGCCGCCATGCCGTATCAGTTAATATGCATGGATTTTTATCTTTGGGGTTACATCCAAGTCCAGCTCTAGGCCGGCAGTCTATAAGCTTTAGAAGATTTGGAAATGACAATTCGCCAGGCTATGGCAGATATGACGCAACAAATTTGGATAGAGTGATTAACATTTGGAACTGTCGTATGCATCACTTTGTTGAAAGTCGGGGTGGGCATTCGAGCGATATTTTGCTCAGAATGTGATTGCAATCTCCAACCTTCAAAATAAAGCACAATTTATTTTGATGCGATGAATTGTTTTTATATTTTTCAAATTATAAAAACTACCATTCTACCTTTTATTTAGCCCACAAATCTCCCGCATTATCATTTTTATGTCATACACCACTTGTGGTGCAGGGTATATTAAGTCAGTGCAAACCTATGCAACGGCCCAGATGGGCTTGAGGTAGACCTCACTTTTTTTATGCCAATCGATTCAGAATCATTTTCTAAATCGACGTAAGTCGGTATGTCCCTGCGTCCGTCTCATATTAGTGCGGAAATATGTAACACCCAAAAGGGCTTCAGATATACCTCACTTTTATTATACCAATCGATTCAGAAGCATTTTCTAAATCGGTCTAAGTCCGCCTGTCCATCTGTCCGTGTGAAGTTTTTCCACATTCGTGTGTTCAAGCTGCAAGTCCCAATTTTTGAGGTACTTTCATGAAATTTAGTTTACTGACGTACTTTGACCGAAGAAAGGACACTATTGGAATCGGTCCACTTTTAATATCGCTCCCCCTATAACGACCTGTTCTTAAAAGTTGTTATATGGAAAAAAATGTCAATTTACTAAATGTCTCGACAAAAGCTCGGCTAAGTAGCAGTATTTCGTCATTCCAAATTGGTGTGAAAACTTTGGACCGACTTCGGCAATTTTTTGAACGCCCTCTCATATAACGAAAATTGAAGTTCATATGAAAAACAGGGCTAATTTTCAAAGCTTCATGATGCAAATCAGATCATAATAGTAAATGAACATAAAAAATTAACTTTATTAAATTTGAATCTTCTCGGCCTATTTTTTGGATCCTATCCTATGTAAGTAATTTTTTGTCTTTTAGTGCAAAGAGATCTAAGTTTTAATATAGAGTTCAATAATGCTAAGTTCATATAAAAATAGGGCCTAATTTTTGTGGTCTCCGGCAAAAAAAAAGGCATTGTGTTAGACAACGCGATGTATGGGTATTTAATAGTCGGCCTATCCCGACTAAAATGTTTTCACTTCGTTTAGTTTAATTTGTTTATTAATAATAGTAATTATTAATGACAATTTTATTATAGAGTAACAATCATTCTTGTAATAATTAATTACGATTCCATTATAGAATAATAATCATTACTATAATTAATAATTAATTAGCGAATAAGGTAATAAAATCTCTTTCGTCACAATTGTGAAAAATAGTAAAAATAGTTTATATAAATAGCATAACATAACAATATCGTACAATATAAGAAAGAAAGTTAATATCCAGATATGATTGTCAATAATAATAAAAGGCCTTTATAGCTACATTAAATCTACTCAAGTTCACAATCATTTCGATATCGAGTGATAACGAGTTGCATAACTTTAAACCATTAACAAAGACCAGGCCTTATGTTGTTAAGTGAAGTGTTACGGTTAGGTTGTCATACGTGCAGACTTCGCAAACTGTGATCGTCTCAGGTAAATATCTTGATATCTTGATATTTGGGTACAATCTTGTAGAGATAAGCCAGATTACTAATATAAAGACATATCGGAGGATTGGAATCCAATATCTGACGTAGCACACTTATTTATATAAACTTGCAAATTTCTTATCAGAAACATAGTCGAATTTACCCTGCACATATGTTCCGTATGATATGAACGGCCCATGAGTACATTTAATTAATGTTAATTTGGCAAAGATTGGAACATAGGATGCGGAGAGCCATAGTTTCCTAAAATATTATCAATAAGCATGACTGCGTAATTACCATGTCCCTTCCCACTCAAGCGAGAGTTGAGTTTAAAACCAAGATTCGTGACCCCGTTAACAAACTTAATATCGCCATCGCACGTGGTAAGGAACAGGATTCATAGCCCATAGGTGATATTACAATCATTTTAGTTATGCTTGCATTTGAATTTAAATCGTTAAACTCAGCCCAGAGAGTAATACGCTCTAAACCATTATTTATTTGCAGGAGCAGACCCTCACTATCAAAGCGGGAACAAAGAATAAGTTATATGTATCGGAATCGAGGCTACATGCGACTAAGTCGTTTTTATGCAGGTACTTAATAAGTGAGACCTCAAAATGGAACCTTGCGTGACATCGGATTTAATCATCTTTAACTCCGAAAAAAAGGTCGCTAACAACCACAGGTTGATACCGGTTTTCCAAAAAAAATCTAATTAGAATTAATCGCAGACGAAATGAAACCATAATAAAATTCAAGCCATTGCAATAATAAGCTATAGCCAACGGAGCCTTACAAGGGTCAATGAAGTGAATAAAGTTCCTCTTATCATACCCCGGGTGAATGTCGTCCAGAACTTTGAACGCTGTGTTGGAACGTGTTGGAACTAAGCTCAGACTTCTAACCCAACTGCTTAGCATTTTTTTTGATCGCTCACCTCACCTGTACGTATCCGCATGAGTAGCCGAATAGGTGAGAATCGCAACTACCAAGTCATTGTTCGCGGGAGCAAATAACAAGTGCGTTAGAGTTTACTTTGACGGTAGCTATAGCGACTGCTTAGTCGGTACAGGCATAACTTTTACTGTTTACACACACATCGTCTAGAGGCTGCAGCCGTCATTTTCCTATCTTTTTCTCTTCTCTCACCTTTTTTTTATCGTCGGCATGTTAAGCGTATAGAAGGCATGCCTCGAATGATTGCTCATATTCAACACAAAAAACTTGTTCGTTCCTTCCTATCTTTTTCCCTTCCCTCATTTCTTTTTTGTCGTCACCATATTAAATGTACAGAAGACATGCCCTGAGTGATTGCTCATATTAAACCAAGTAAGAAGATTAAATTCGGTCGGGACCGAATCTTTTGTACCCATCACAGTTATCCTAAGAAAGACAAAAGAAGTAAAAAAACGAAGTGTTCATGCTCCATAATACGGAGTGGACGTAGCTGATTTCTTCTATTTCCAAAATAAAAGTTTTTGTCGTATGCACGTCGTAGGCATGGAGGCGTTGTGGGCGTATGATTTGAAAAATTTAAGTCACTTTCAAATACTTTTGCAAAGTTTTATACGATATTTTCATTTTCGCTAACGGAAGAAAGTTTGCCACAAATACTACACAATTGCGCACACAGACAGATGGACAGACGAACAGATGGACATATTCAGGTGCACATCAAATTTGATATTGGCAAAGAATTTATATACTTTATGGGGTTTTTGAAGCTTGTTGCTGGGCGGTATAAAGATATTGAAAAACAATTCAATTTTGTTTCACTGTAATATTGAATTAGGCGTGGTCAATTTTTTCTATTTTTATGCACAAATGCTACACCAATGCCCATAGAATATGCGATCAAATTTTGTGTATTTACTTGTTATAGTTTATGAGTAATGAGCGAAAAACCAATTTTTTATTCCTTTTGAAATGCGGAGGATTTCTCAGTTTACGTGGTGCTGT